>OMOV01093861.1:11274-24258 GCA_900312565.1 Beryx splendens
GCTCTGACACCTCGTTATCACTATGGCATGGCAGGGGGCAGAGAGAGGCTCGCCAGGCATGTGACGCGAGAGGGATGAGGAGCGGGTGGTGGGGTTGTGAGGGGGAGCATGATGTGGTGGCAAGCATTGCAATTACCTTATAATGAGGAAAGCGTTCAGTGTGGAGAACTGCTCAGAAATGTCTCATTTTAGGAAACATCCCACTTGAATTTTCACCTTGTATATTTCAGGTATAATAAATATAATTAATGTCAGTGTCAGAATCACAAGTCGGAGGTGAGGCTGTTGTATATCAAACAAAAGATCTTTACTGCAGTTGACTGCATTTTTTCGGTATCATAGGTGACAATGGCTGTAGATGGTAAAAAAATTCAGACAAGAAGCCCTCAGCAGCTCCAAGATACCATGAAAATCTTTTCCTAGTCAAAAGCTGTATATACAGTATATGCATATATATATATATATATATATGCAAATAATGAGAAAAATGTCAAAATCTTTAAATATCTCCATGGTTCAAAGGTACCAAGATGTCATGTGGTTACATGAACAAATGATGCCACTCACAGATCTGTAAGATGCACTCTATATTTCCTATGTGACAAGCAATTTGGCACAATTTAAATTGCATTCAAGACAGAATTTTTACATTCAAACAACTGAATTGATGAGAAATCCCCTTTGCTCAGACAATGTAGACAATGCTCCACAGCAAGTTCTTGCAAAAAATAGTCAAGTAAGTATGCATTATGCAATATATAATCTACAAACTGTCCGGAAGAAATCTTTAATGCAGATATTTTCACAGAACCATTCAAAATCATCCAGAAACTTGCAGGCCATTTTGGTTGAATAAGCTGAAGCCAACTTTTGCATTCAGGATATTTAAAAAAAAAAAAAAAGGCAATTTCTGCCTGAACAAAAAGCTGACAGAAAACCTGCTTTCCATATTCTGTTCCTTGAAAGATCATCTTATCCTACTTTTACTTGCACAGAGCCCATATAAATATTTCCAAATTATTCAAAGCAGTAGTTGTCATTGTAACTGATGTCAAATCTGCAGTTTTGGACACTTTACTGGTCCCAAAGCTCCCAAAGCTATTATAATAATATGGGCCTCACTCAAACATCAGCTCAAACAGGCACATTGTGCCAGGATGCAATGTGTCATTGATACAAACGTTTGGTATCAAAACTAATTTTCTCTTCATTATGTCCTTTGCTCTGCACAAGAGGATCGGATTAAGGCCGTTCTCTTGCAAACACTACCTATTAGTAACATTTTTTTCCTTTCATTTACATTAAATTAGTTAACGCCTCCAAAAACACTAAAAAACTTACTTGGATAAATAAAACAGAATAAAACAACACATTTTGTTCATTAAGTTTCACAGAATTACTTGTTTAGCTTCATAAAGCTTTATATTCCACACTAATAGCATCTTAATGCAGCCTCATAATTGAAGATATACTTCTATACAATTGCAAATTTACATCACATTGCACAGATTCATGTCCATCTCATTGCCTGCTGAACAACAAAATCCAGATCTCTTGATACTTTAGCTAGACGGACGGACAGACAGACATATAGTCAGACAGACAGACAAACAAACAGACAGACAGACAGACAGACAGACAGACAGACAGACAGACAGACAGACAGACAGACAGACAGACAGACAGACAGATAGACAGATAGATAGATAGATAGATAGATAGATAGATAGATAGATAGATAGATAGATGATTGTTTATTGGTTGTATGTTATGTTTATGTCGGTATCAGATAAGCAGTAGTAGCGTTGTCTTCTCAAATTCCGTTGGTTGAAATACCAGATTGACTTCTCAGGGTCCATCAGTCCACAGTCTCTAGCTCTGTCTAATAGCATCAGTTTCAGGACTATCTACAGCCACACTCTGCCACCACCATCCCCTCATACTTGTGGTTGAAAGTGATCACCCCGTTATCATAGTAAAGGAGTGAGATTGGCTCCAACTTAGTAGGTACACAGCAGGCACGCGATGCTCTCTGGGGACGCTTAACACTCAGCAGACTCTGGACTATGGCATGTTTGGTAGGCGAGACCTCGGCGGTCATAGGTGGGTTGCACACGCCATTGCACTCGTACGCTTCGTAGGCCAGAGGCTGGATGATCCATGTATCCCAGCCAATGTCTTTAAAATCCACAGAGAGTGGGGTCCTCTTGCATGGCTCACTCTTAACATGGCGACGGATTCGGGGAGGCGTGTCATAGATAAGGTTGGACTGCAGCTGCAGGAGAGACTCTCTGTCCGACTCTTTCTGGTCAGCGTGGCCGGTGCTCTGAGTAACGTGCCCCCAGAAAGCCTGCTGGCGCTGCTCTAGAGTCTCAGGAGGGTCATTCTCATGTTCAATCATCTGGTTGAGTTCTTGCTTATCCTGTTTGTGGTCTCTGCTCTGATCATCCGAGAATACAATCATCACCGCATTGTGTTTCCCCTCCAGGCTTCTGTCAATATCGACATCAACCAACTTTTCACCCTCTGCTGTGACCCCTAGTCTGGCCCTTTCCTCTTCGGACTCCAGAGTTGCAACATGAACCTCCAGTCTGTGTGTTGCACACCCCAACTTCCGCCAGAGCGTAATCACATGAGTCAGGTCAAATGACATCCAGCTGTTATCTTTGGCATGGATATGCTTTGTCACCAGTTCCTCCAGGTCCTTCATCTCCACCACCTCCTCCTTATCCCTCCTCCTCCCCTCTGTCCCCACCTCTTTTGTCCAAAGAACGCCCTCATGTATTTTGTAGATGGTCACCTTGCAGTCAAGGCCAGCATGGGCCCTCTGGACCATGGTGTAAAGGCGGAGCTCGGCTATTGTTATGTGTTCATGGTGGGGGATGGAGATGTTGAACAGCAAGGGGTGTATCCTCACACCCCTGGCCGTCACACTGTAGGGGGAGGAATCTGAAATTAAAATATCAATATGGGTGTCTCAATTGTGTTTTGCATGATTTATTTGTTTGTTTGTTTTTGTCAAAAGATAAGTTGATCTATATCTTCAACACTATAATGTACCCTTGCATTATTATTAGAGGGCATATAATTGTTTTGTTTGAACTACAGTAGCAATACATTTTCAAAAATTAGCTTAAGCGTACCTTTGTTATTTCAAACATAACAGTACAAACACTTTTATGCTTCTGGTTCTGTAGTTGCACTGAAATATCACTATGACTTTTATGAACACAAAGTATGCCAATTTAATATTATTCCTGAATATCAAACACAGTTATTTCACTGCTTCCGCTTGTTTGTTACACATTTTGAGAAATTTGCACGAAATTTGACATTTTCTTTACAAAATATATAATATTTGCAGGATTTTGGTAGCTTTAGACAAAAAGAAGTTTGTACCTTCATTCTTGAAACTGCGCACAATGTTGGCTGAGGGCACAGCAGTGCGGTCAGCGGCAAATCGGTTATACAGCTCCAGCATGTACTCTGGTGGCTCCTTATGGGCAGCGAGGGGCCCGGGCTGGGGCCCCTGCTCCGTGAGGTTTAGTGTGGACAGAAACTGGCTGAGGAGGTCCTGTGCATCCAAGTCAGTCTGCTCAAGTAGCGGATTATCAAGAACATCCCTACCGACTGATGCCCTGTGATGGTTCTCAGGAGACGTGATGGGACTGCTCAGGCTCAGACCAGCCGACAGCAGAAGCAGGACACTCAGAGAGCAGATATACCCAAGTCTGGAGAAAACTGAAACAGTCATGGCGGACTCAAGGGATTAGATCCAAAGATTGAGTGCCAGATAAGGCGATATGATTGGATCCTCAGGAGAGGACACCTGCGAACGGTTCAACCTTTCCGGGGTAGGTTCTCTCCTTAAAGGACAACAGGTTGGCGTTGGGGGCTGAGAGAAAACAGCTTTGCCCTTGTTGATCTTGTGATTTGGTTCTGAGGGCAGGGCCGTGTTGTCCAATGTGCTGTGCTGACATGTTTGGAGATGTCACCAAGGCCCTGCTCGGCCCTCCTCTCTCTCTCTCCGCCAGGGTCTTATGACTATCCACAAATTTTTCCTGTGCGCCTTTTTCTGGATTTTCAATGTGCCTTTGTCCCCACAATGACTTACAATTTCCACGAGCGACATCCCACTTATTCCTGTATACCACACTGAAACCAAACTATTCAGCCGTGATAACTGCTATTTTTAAAGAAGAGTGATAAATTTGGAGACGAGGGAAATCTTTCAATCCAATTACACAAAATGTGTGGGGAAAAATTAAACATGGAAATATTAAACTATGTTGTTTGTACTTTTTTCCTGTTAAACATAGCAAATCAATTAGTAATCAACAATGTTATTCACTCATGCTATGCAGCCTCCACAAGAGGTCAGTGTAATCCCAACATCTATAGTTCTGCTTTCTCATCTTGGATTGGATAAAACATTTTATTATTTTTTTTAAGTATTTATTATTAGTGAAGAGGCTGCCTGAGGAAGCTATGATGGTATTTGTACGAGAGGACAAATTTACAATTGCAAATTAATCTACACAGAGCTTTGGGGCGCTTGGTGATCCAGGGCCCCCTGGCATCAGTCCTGTGTGCCGGTTGGTAATCCAGGCATGGCCACCAGACAAATTGGAGCAGGTTTGCCATGGAACTGGCCTTTATTACTGCAGAGCCTTACCTTACATGAGCAGATTACTAAACATATGAAAGTGACTGCCCAGTTGTGTACATTATATTGTGGGGGTTTCCTGTGTTTGTCTCAGATTGCTCTCATGTTGTTCGTGGTGCTTTCCTGGCAACTTCCCTTTATGTGACCTTTTTAAGCCTTTGTGGGTGTTTTATTAGACCTGGATGTAATCTATGTAAATTCTATGTGCAATTCAGCATGGATGCTACCATGTGCATAATGATTTTATCTACTTATGAGTAAATGAAGCATTCTCTATCTTCTCTCTCTCTCTCTGTTGTTTGCATAAGAGGATTCTTCCCTGCTTCTTATAGTCTTGCATGCTGGACACAAGTCATAGGGCACAAGTCTCAAGCAAATCCATATCAAAACGCTCAAGTCAGGTCACAAGCCCCGGACCAAGTCATATCAAATTCTAAGGTCTCTGGATGTAATTTCAATATCAGTGGACAAATTAATAATAATCAGCTCTTTGAATAATTTATTTTTCTCACAGCACTGTACTGCAGAAATATGAAAACTGCAACTAGCAAGCTTGCAGCTATTCATATAACTAGTAGGCCTACCTGCTCAAGCTTTAATTTTTCAGTGAAAGAGTGCCTATCTGATGTTATTGTTCTTTTCTGCATGATGTAAATTGGTAGAAAGTCTCGAACTGTGAATTGATGAGCAGTAAATGAGTGTATATATCTCCTTGTCATCAGGTTGGATTTGGAGGTTTCACTCTCACTGGTCAGGCACATAGCATACACTTTGTGTTTCAATTTAGAGTAGATAATTACATTTTCCTCCCCACTGTAACTATATTCAGGGGAGCATAATTGAAGTCAGAAAAAAGTTAGTGCAATGAAAATCACTTCAACCAGATGGTAGAAATTAGATATGATCAAGATGCTGTTATCCTAATATACTGTCTCATCATCAGCACAAGTTAAAATCAAGCCTCAAATGAGAAGTAATGAAAAGTAATCAGTTCTATTTTAGAGAATATGAAGGAAGTCAGAGGGGGTACATCAGCCCCTTAACCCTTTAACGCTTAGATACAAAGATGGATATGTATGAACTGAACTGAACTGAACTGAGATAAACATGCATTCAAATCTAAGCTGATTGCCTTTACTTTAACATGAGGTCCTGCAAAACTCAATGGGCAAGGCACCAAAAACGTCATTGATAGTTTTGGTATTTGTCAGAATGTCAATGAGAACTTTTCCTTACACTATTTGTCTGGTTAAAGAAACATTATCACAAAATGAACGAATGAATAAACAAACAAATGAATGGAAGTGGGAACAAAACCAGCATTGATTCATTAACTAATATTCACAATTTATCTGTGCAGTATGTGAACTGATGCTTTTTTATATGCTTCATCTGCGTATAAAACATACAAATCATATGGGTTCATATACAGGTGACAGGCAGTCATGTGACTGATCATATGTCTGTGCATTTCCCTACATTTCAACAACAACAAAATAGTAGAAAAATGTAAGTATATAGGCCTACAGTAAAAAAATATATATTCTAATATAAGACAGGGTGTCTTATATTATAATGGATGACCAAATGCAAATCACTAAGCGGCTCTCTATAGGCTTGTTATCACCAGTTTTAGAGGCTACAGAAAATTGTAAGGCTCAATGAAAAAAAAATACGAGCACCGCTAGATGCTTCAGGTCTCGACTGCTGCCAGTTCCAGCTCAAGCGTCTGATCCAGTCCTGATTCCCTGCTCTTTGCCCACTCTAGTCATCATCCAGTCTCTCGCTCTCTCTCTCTCCGTTTCCCACCAGTCACCAGGTGAAATCCATTTCCTAATCAGCCATTCCCTATTTAAGACTGTTTGTTTCACTCCATCTTTGCCAGGGTGTCTTGTGGGTTTTCCAAGTTCTTTCAAGCTTCGTTTTCTGTACTACCTGTATCCTGATTACCTGAGTTCTAACTGGACTTGTGCTTTCTGCCTGCCGGACGTATTGTTTCAAGCGGCCAAAACCACAGAATAATTTTAAAGCAAAACCTCTAAAGTCCACCAGGTGCAGGCTCCAACGAGACTCCAAACCCGGCCCAACCCTAAAGCACGTGGATAGCACCACAACCCAACTTCTTGCTCAAACTATAAAGTCAATTTTTTCGAGAAGAGTTTATGATCTCAGGAGCTAATTTCTAATAATAAAATACCACCTCCGAACGTGGTCTGAGCAATCGGATCTCAATGCGTCCTCAATGCGTCTTGGGTGCGTTCACACCTGTACTGTCCACTTGTGATCGGACCACCCAAGAAGCATGTTAACACCAGGTCTGAACAGGGCCTCTGTCTGCAATTCATGCATCCAAAATGCTTCTCTCTGTAACAACACCCTCTCCATATCTCTCCCCTCTTCGGTGGCTGCACCCACTCAGTGCCTTGGAACCCTATTTGGCATCATGACCCGACCTTTCACCTTGTGTCTGGATTTTACTCTTGTTTTCTGTAATGCAAACTCTCAATTCTCTTTATGGCTTTCCAATATGATAGAACCCACATGGACAGTTTACTAAATACACAATGAATTTTGTTTTACAGGTTATGCAGCCTCTGACTCTTATTCATTCCCCGTAATGGGGATGTACAGAGGAAGTCCCCTTTAATCACTGCAGTTCATACAGCCTTGGCAAGGGAAGTTACCTGAGGGAAGTGAAAACAAGAAATTTTGAAGAGGCACATACTCATCTGCTCTTACTAGCTTGTCCCGTATCCTTCTGGCACATTTGTAGGCAAGAAAAAACAGGGGCTTTGTTGCATGCAAAAAAATCACTTTATAGGCCCTATATGTAAGATTCTACATGTACTGGTTTGAGCTAAAAGTGACGAACAAAATGACTGACAAATATATTGTGATTTTGTGGTATTAGTTGGCTAATGTTAGATAATGTTAGCTTGCTTGCTACCATGGGCGAATAGGGAATGGGAATCTTGTAGCACAGTTTTATTCACAGTGTGGTAGGGTAATTTACACTGACACACAGCCTTCAGCACAAACTCTTTACATGATCAGCCAGATATAATGTTTCTTCATACTGGACTAGCAAACACAACAAATGAAAACAATCAGCTGGGCCCCACCCCTGGCCTCTGCATGATTTCTGAGCCAGACTCTTGCTGTCTTGTGGATAGATATTGTAAAACAAACAAGTAATGCTCAGTTCCATGGTTCGAGCCGAGGCGAGTTTGAAAGTAGGTCAGACTTGCCTGCGGTACGCTCACAGTGTTCTCTGGTACAACGATCACTTGACCCTCTCCTTCAGCGACATTTCTACTTTCATAGTTCTCTTGCATCAAGGTGAGCCTTTCTCCATATACTGAAATAGCTGTTGGTGAAAGTCAGACAACTCTATTGACATCCCCCTGCTCAATCCGTTGATTGTGTATATTTCTTCCAGCTATAAAACTCCCCTGATCCACACCAGCTGTCAATCATGAATCTTCTTGCTACATGCATATTTTCTCCCCCTTTTCCCCTCTGACTCCGAGGGGCAAACCAACCTGAGAAACCCCATCAGGAAAATCAGACAGAGGGGAAGTTGAGGCCCGAATGATAAACAACAGTCTGACTGTAATCATCGATACATCCGTGAAAAACAAATCTCCAGGCAATCAATTTATGACGGCTTGTAATGAAAATGGTAAACAAGATTAGAGTGACACGTGTGTTGCATGTATTGTTTTACCGCTTTTTTGCTGTCTGTAATGTATCTGTTATGAAACATTCAATCAGTGGCAATGCAAATGTATGTTGTAATAATATAATCAATAATCGCACTTATCAGTTTCATGTCAATATATCTGAACAGTGGGATCCTCGCACTGAACTGTGCACATGCTTTGCAGCAGCATAAATGTGTTCTGGATTCAGTCTGAATAGGCGTAGTAGAGGCAATCGAAAGAAGAATGTGCATAACTTCTTCAGACTGAACAAGTAAATGCCTGTAAAGGCTACTCAGCTGAACTCTTTATGTGTGTTTCTTTGTGTATTTCTTTCTTCCTGTATTAATAAAAGCATTCTTCTCCAATACACTACAGAAGTCTTGGCGTTGGAGTGCTGGTCAACTCGACAGTGAAAGTTAATGTAATGATGAAGCGTAAAAAAAGAGTAAACAAGAGAAAATGAGAAATTATGGGCATAATTTATTTCCATTTTCCATTCAACATCGCAATGCAAAAAGGACCACTGCAAAGCTAAGTTGGACTGAACTTAGGGTCTATTGGTGTTAGCTAATACACTGCTGTCTTGTTTACAGGATAACAACATCTACTGTTAATAAATAACATGAGTATTACAATAAATATTACAATATAAATACCTTCATTTAGAATATTAACAATCTTTTATTACACATTTACAATCTCATTTTGCCTATCATGAAACAAAAGGAATTTTGCTGCACAATTTGCTGATGCAACGCAGTAAAACAGCACAGTCTAACCTGATGGCAAGTCTGTCAAGAAGAATAATGTGAGTTTCAAATAGTGTGGATGGGTTTGATGACCAGGCCCACCACAACCCTAATCCTACTTATCTCAGACAGTGACAAAAACATTTCTTGCATTATATTATATCAGAGGTTCACAAACTTCTTCAGCCCAGGAACCATGGGGACTCACCACAAACAGACCCATGGCCCGATTTAGGCCCTAATCCACAGTTTAAGAAACTAGATATTATATAAATCCACTCATTCTTGTGTAGGAGTAAAATTGTACATAGAATATATTCTTTCCAGTCAAGATTCACTACAATTTCCATAATTAGGGTATTTCAGATGTAAATATAGATCCCAATATGTGATCCATTATGATTTTCAGAAGTATATCGTCATAATTGTCAATATCCATCCAAACCAACTCCCAAATAGTCTCCGTAAAATAAATAAATGTCCATGTTTGACGTCATTATTTCCTGCGAACAAAAGAAAATGATTTAAGATAAGGAGACTGAATATTTTTCTCCATCTGTACAAGAGTGATCCAGTGGCACAAATCCACATGCCACCGGGGGGAGAGTGTCTGTACAGGATTCATCCGGGCTTGGCCATGGCCCTGTTGTCACCTTCAGACCCAGGAGTCCAGCGGTGGAGGTTTGCTGTCCACCAGGCCCACCGCAGGCCTTCCAGCTCTGATGAAGTGTTTTCTTTCAGTAAAAGCCTGGGTCAAAAAATATGCAAACAGCTGGTGTTAGAAAATTTTGCAAAAACCCTGACAGCCGTGAACACAAATCACTTCATGAGCAAGCAATCTTGTAGCAAAACTTGTCAGCAGTGTCAGTTAAGTTTACTGGACTGTATTCACAGGGAAAAGTTCCTGTCATGAAGCTTTTTTTTTTATTTTTTAGATCAAGCGCAACCAAGATTTCACAGTGATCAAGAGTGTATTCAGTGCATCCAATTAAAAGATTACCTGGAGAGTCTCCCTCTCCATCATGGGCCCTTTTCCATCCCCTACTCTATCACTCTGCTCTAAGGTGGAGTACACATCTGTGAGGGAAAATGATAATAAAAATATTAGTAACAGACAATATGGCAAAGGTGTAGCAAAGAGTGTTAGAAATACAGAGAGAGAAAGAACAAAAAGAAAATGCTGGAAAGTAAATACTGCAACAAATTATCCCCAGAATGCCCCGGAAACATCTGAGCCAAGCACTTGACATGGTAACTAGTGTCCTCTGAAAAGCATCATAATTTGTTTTAATTTTGTACTAGCAGTTTTTGGGTTTGTTTGTTTTTTTTTTTGCCAGAACTGTTTCTGCAAATAGCGGATCTTTCATTTTAGAATGAAACTCTTCATATAGACCTAACCACCTGCCAGAGGGAGCACCCCACCATTTTTTCAGGTTTTTTTTTTAGCACTTAATGCCCCTTTCAGGCAAAACAAATTTTGCAAAGGAACACCCAATTCATTTGGATTGAGAGGCAAGTCGGCAAGTGCAATCAAACAACCGATTGAAAGTCTATATTTATGCTACGCTTATTTTTGCCCTCAAATTCATACTTCAAAAGGAATTATATTTGTTAAAGATTAGGGATGCCCCAAAGGAACATTTCACCATTTATAAGGCAGCCTGGAGAGAAACCCTGTCTTAGTGGCTCACTTGGGGTATCACAGTGTGGGACGCTGGAGGTTGCTCTTAATGCTGGAAGTGGATGCCCTTTTAAAATAATGTTCAAATGAAATGTGACTGGTGATGCGTGAGTTGGTCCTGCCCCTGGCAGAGTCTATTCAGGCTAATAGCTGAGTCTGTGCACTGATAACCTTGGCAGCACATCACTGGTTTAGGGCTATGTTTCACAGGAATATGACTTGGGACTCAAAATACCCATTTCTTTGTCCCACATGGCAAAAAATCAGAATATGTTTTAACGGGCTTGTTCCCTGTGCTAGAGGATACGTTTCTCATCTGGGTGATGGGTTTAATAACCGCTTGCTTAGAGAATGCACGCAATGATTTGCTGACCTTGGTTTTTCTCCATCAGAGGCAATGTGATGTCATCATTGCCTTGCTTCCCACTCTTGGATTTTTTAGTTGCTCCTGTGGTTGTTGGCTTTGAGAGGGAAAAGGGAATACATTACTGTATGACAGCCAGAATATTATGTGTTGGCTTCATATTGTTTATTTTGGATGTGACATGAGAAAATAACTATATGAGCTTAGAGTCACTGGTCCCTTTCACACCTGGTGTTGACGTGCGTCTCTATCCAGATTGTGTGCAAACATGATTTGGCTGCATCAGATTACACACCTGACATTGAAATCTCTGGTATAAACACTGAAAGAAAGATTTTCCTCACAAAACACAGATTTCACAGATTCCCTTCTATTGCCTTTTCCCCATCCTGACAAGTTACATTTCCATCTGAGTCCTAAAATCCACTTCTTCTTTTTTTAAACGAGAAAAAATCTGCCAATGCAGTTAGATCATTTCACTTGTTTCCAATGCAAATGTCAAATCATGTTTCATTTTCTTGACAGTACTGCAGCGATCTGCCTTTTCTGACTCGTTTCAAGATACTGACGCTCATTTCTAGAAAATTCCTGAAACAAGTGAAACTGCATCGGACACAAGTAAAGGCATCTTACCCCTTTGGCAGAATTTTTCTCTTGTTTTAAGAAAAATAAGATTTGCAGGTTGATTATTAAACTAAATGGCTCATTAAGATGGACATTTTTTGCAGTGTAAAGGGGGTGGGAGAGTCATGTCTGATCCAAATGAACACGATTATGAAGCCAAAACAAACAATGTGTTGCAGAGCTCACTGTGTATGCTGATATGTAAATGTGTACTGTATGTTTTTGTGTGTGTTAAATGGTCAGGAAATACTGTGAGAAAAACCTTGAAGTGGCTCTTGTTCCAGCCCGCCTTGTAAAGATGGTTTCTCAGGTCCTTGTAGCCCCACACTGTCTGAAGCACATGGGCAGCGGCCTTGATCTCACGTGCAGATTGGCTGACAAGACATACATTAGACACTGCTGTAAATAATAGAGCACAGCTTTCAGAGCAATACTCTCCTGTTGAATAAAATAAAATAAAATCATTCGGTGATTGCCCTGAGATTGACAGAAGTATGCACAGCGATGTGATGTCAGTAATATCATGAGCAATTGCTTCAAGGCAATGTGTTAAAAATAAAGATGGTAAGCTGTCATACAATATTATGTGTTCATTCATATTTTGGAAAGAATTATATAATCTCTGAGACTTGTTTTGGCTTTCAAATGATAATTTAATCAATCTGTACACATATATATTCACTCCAATTTTGCTTTGTGCGTTCAGTCCTGAATAGATTCTATTAATTTTGTGTGGAGGTGTAAGAAGTTTAAGTTGTAAGACATAACTGTACCTTGTCTTGTTGATGGCTACCAGTTTCTGAATGGCGTGACCCAGTATGAGAGCGCGGGCGTTCTCTGGGCTGTCTGTGATGATCTCATGGATCGTGTTCAAGATGGACACCACCGTGTCGCCCTCCAGGTTCTTGGCTGGCCGCTGCTGCCCACACGGCAGATTACTGACGAGGTCCCTCATAGCATAGCTCCCTGTAATGAGAGGGAGACAACATCGCAAGTTCAATGTGTGTGTGTGTGTGTGTGTGTGTGTGTGTGTGTGTGTGTGTGTGTGTGTGTGCGTAATTAAGCTGCGTGGACCCACAGCTCGGCAGCTCCTCTGTAATGGGGTCCGGTGGGAGCCTGTGCCAGAGAGAATACCTAGCACTCCATGTGTACATGCGTGACCTGGCTGACACACGCGCGCCGGCCTCATCCTCCAC
>OMOV01093876.1:0-11309 GCA_900312565.1 Beryx splendens
ATAGTATCTGCTTGTATGCTGTAATGAGCAGCCTTTACTGTCTGCGGCTGTTTTAGTGTGAGGACATGCCATGTCTGCTGCTGATTAACATGGCCTTTTAGTGACAAGTCACAACTCAGCACACACACACACACTCACACACACCAACAAACACACACACACACACACACACACACACACACACACACACACACACACACACACACACACACACACACACACACACACACACGCATAAACACACACCATTCCTCAATGACTGCCCACACACACCTCCCAGTCTGGAGAGTACAGCATGGCCATCACACACAGCATTCCATCATACTGTCACTCACATCTGCTGCCCTTTCTCATTACTGCACCCTCCCAATTCTCTCCTTTACCTCCCCTTCAGCCAAACCCCGTTTTTCTCCCTCCCTCCAACCTTCCACATTATCCCCCTCCCTCCTTTCCCTTTCTTCCTACCCGACGGACTATCCTTCCATGCCAACAAAAAATGAACAGAATTCCTAAAGAGATGGGTGGGGGGTAGGCAGGTGAGGTGACAAGCTTTTTATACCAGTCTGATGTCCACAGTGCTTCAGACAGCATGTTCACAAGCTGAAAAATCCATTTAACGGATTCAATACTACATATATGATTGAAGCCGAGAAGTGATTTTTCACATGTGCACATGGTTAGAGTGCCAGCATTAGACAGCAGATATCATTTTTCACCTCTCCCTGAACCTGCGAAAATGAAATGATAGAAAATACTATTGTTGTATTTCAGCGACTATATATCGGTGGGAGCTCTTTCTGTTTGGGCAGAGGTAGTTTGCTGTAGTCTCTGCAGATTGTTTCCCCTCTGCTGCTTTCAGAGGGGATAACTGACAAACCGTGTCAGCCTGGTGATGCAAAGAGGATAATTAGGATTCACGAAACCCAGTTTGTCCTCAAAAGCAAATCACTTCCCTGGTGCTAAGGGGCTACCAAGGCACAGATCATTTTACATATCAGCACCTAGCAACTGGCAGATGGAGTGAACTTACTGCTGGCTGCCAAAGCTGATAGGACACTGCAGGACTGCAAAATGAGCTGTGATGATTCCCCTGCTGAGGCCAACAAGAGAGACATACCTCATTAAGATGCATAGCATCCTTGAATGCCCAGCCACACTTTACAGCACTAAGTTGCCCCTTGCAAAAATGTTCACACTGCCATTGAAAACATAGTTAGTAGATGTCATATGCAAGCGGGCCAGCTTCAAAGTGAATTTAGAAATGATTGTTTTATAGTAATAGGAGCTCAATTACTATATGACTAATTAATTGCCATATTACATTGTTATATTGGTAAATACATGTTATTACATGGAAAACAGCAACACCATTGTCTTTGACATGTATTGTTGGAATAAGTGTTAGGTCTTTAAAGCAGCTAACAACAGAAAACACAGTGCGTCATCACGAATCCTGTCCACTCTCTCTTTATAATACCACAACTCAACTCTCTGCATGGAGAGAGATGGACCATTAAAACTGCACCTGTTGTGAAGGCATAAACATGTGTTCCTCGTAGCCATCCATCATAAACCTGGCCACAAAACACTTTTGTTGTACGAGTGAATAGAGGCACATTCTCATTACAAAATTCCTTCCCGCCCCAAAGGAAAGCAGAGGTAAATATAGCCCTTATCTATTTTTATTTGGTATGTACGGGGTCCCTGGAGGCCCTTGGCACCAGCGCCTGATGCTAGCGGGCCAATGCTGAGGCTGCAGCTACTTTAATGTCTCTCCCAACATCCTGCATCGCCCTGTCCCCTAACATTCGCTGTGCAGCTCAAAGACACGCAAGCCCACCTTCCTCGTGTTGCCCTTCGTTTATCCCGTCTCCATCCTGACCCTTGGTGTTAATCGCCCACTACGTCACCGGACCGTCTCACCCGTCCTCTGCTCAGTTTATTTCTTCCCTTCATCACATTCTCAGCCACATCCTGCTCATCGCACCCGTCTCTTAATTATCCTACTGATGCCATCCTCCTTTCCTGTTAAAAAATCGTAAGCCATGGGATGACAGAGGAGTGCAGGGAAAGTAATTTTAGGGGTCCAGCGACTGAAACAAAGAAGGGGCAAGAAGAAGAGAGAAGAGCAAGGAGAATGAGTGAGAGACAGTAAAAACAGGGGGGCCGTGGGGGAGAGGGGGGCCCGAGAAGGAGAGAGAGAGAAAGTGAGAGAGAAGAGAGACAAAGACAGAGAGGCAGAGGCTCATGGGACGGAGCGACAGGGCTGTGTAGAGGAGCTTAATTTCCCAACACCATCTGTTACCAGTCCCTGGGTTGAAAGCTCCACTTATGTCAAACCTCCCACAACCACACCAGCAGAGTGCTGCAGAGCCGCGAGAGACCCCACTGCGTTTCCCTGTCTGTCCCCACACTTACTCTCCCCCCCTACAACCTAGCAAGCGGCTCACACAGTCACCCACCCACTCTCATCCTCTACAGTGGCACTAACCCACACTTTAGCTGTACAGGCGGAGATAAATGAATCCGCCTGCTATTTTCTGGGTCATAGTGGATTAAAGTTTCGGTTGTGGAAAAAAAGGTTGTGTAGCTATATGCATGGGGCATCAAAATGTTTACCTCTGCTCTACAGGAAAACAAAGAGGTTTTTTTTTATCTTCACCTCTATGCCTGTTCACTTAATCGATGAGCTGTTGATAAAAGTTCTTATCATTTCTGTTGTGTTGGAATCCAAACGATCTTGATTTACTGTCAGTGTTTAATCTTGGCCGGCTGGCATCGATTGAAGAAAAGCCCACAGGGGATGTTGGTGGTATATATATAGTATCTACTGGGAAGGAAGAGCCCACGACTCAAAATGTGTCAATGGAAGTGCCTCCAAGCTACTGTTTTTCCCGTTTTTCTTAGTGGTGCAGGCATTATGGACTCTCTGGTGGAGAGTTGTCTGGCCTACATTCAAGAGTTTGTAAAGGCATGAAAATATGTCAAATCCCAGGGTTCGAGACAGAAAATATAACATTGTGCTTGAGTGCAGTCCCTAAGATGCTAGTCTTGTAGTGAGTCGGTCAAACTCGCTGCTGCTCTCTGGATAACGCTCCTGGGGCATGTTACCTGCCTGCAAAATGAAGGTCAGTGATGGTTTCTAGTCATCCCCTCTTCACTTCCCAGTGCCTGAGTGCCTATCGAACAGAGTTGGTATTTTTCTTGTGGCATGCTGGCTATTAAAGATATATACTAAGGCATCTTCCATTAACATTTTAATGTTATCCTCTTTGACTTCGTAGTTAAAAAGAGCATTTCTCCTTGTTTTCAACCCAAAGGATTGTTGAATTCAGTGAGAGCAGACCTATAGTTGCAGCTCCTCCATCCCCTGCATGAAGAAATACTCTGATATCCATAAAAGAAAGACAGGGGGGAAGAGGCGGGGTGGGGGGAGGAGGGGTTACCCGGAGGACAGACCATTCTCTGGCATTTTAATCACTTCATTTACACACTCTCTCTCAGGGTATTTCTATGCAAATTATCTGAAAAGGTCACACTGCAAAGAGGGATATCTATTCTGTTCCAAATGGTGTTTATAAACAAGGAAAAGGTAAATGTCTACATTCAGACTAGCCTACTGGCATATTAGTACAATTTAGATTCAGGGCGCTGGCCTTGCCTTTAGGATACCTTGGTGGTGAATGCTCATCAGGAAACAGCTTCTTATACAGCTGCACAGGTAAATACTTAATGGTGCAAATCATTAAAAATGTTTCAGTGGTGCAGGGGTTGCGTCCATTTCTCACTTTAAGTAACGGCTTCAGTAACTAGTTGTCTGATAAGAATAACATTAGCTGCAAATTAAAGAAAGGGAGTCCTCATGTGGCCACTTGGGTTACAGCAGTCAAGATTTTACCCATTTGAAATACTGATCGTTTTATCACTCTGAAGCCTTATTGATAGCCTTTGTATAGTTTTTTTCTGGTCCACTAGAAAATGTGACTTGTAAAATACAACTGAAAACATGAAAGTGGTCACACCATAAAAGGAAATGACAACCAGCAGATATTTTCAGCAAGTCCTAGAAACTGAATGTTTCTTGCCCAGTTATTACAAGACATGTCAGTAACTGGTTGAGAGGACATTATGAGTATTTGGTTGCTTTTAAATAATGTCATTGCAAGGCCACCGGATGTCACTCTAGCCCCAGTTTGGGTTTGCATGTGTAAATGGAAAGACAAAAAATTCTAAAAGTTCTAAATCAAAACCAAATTGCTAATATCCAAATGTTACTTTGTAATGAAAAACAACCTCTGATAGCTTTAGGAAAGCATATAAGCCATACAGGCCGCCTGTGAATAGTTGTCATTCAGCAACCAAGAAAAGAGCTTTAGTCACCTTGAGTAGTGAATCCTGCTGCACTGTGATGGCGTGAACATCTGTACATCAGTCATCACTCTAACGTAACACGCAGGAATTCACCTGCCAAAGAGGGCTGGAAACAGCTGAACTGCTCCAACTCAACTCAACCCATACACATACAGACTTGTTTTACAATTCACAGGTCTACAATGACACCACACTGTTCTATAGTGACACCAGCTGAGCTAATGTGAAAATATGCATAGACATAAGGAGTTTGACGTTCAAGTGAATACACCGAGGGACAAGAGATCTTTTTTTTCCAATTTTTTCCAAATTTATTTGATGACAATATACAAGAACATCTTGAGCTCGAAGACCTTCCCTGATTTTCCGGGCTCACTATAGGGAGATGAGAAAGACATAGTTAGGACAACAGCACACAATCAACATTTCTACAAAAAACACAGGCTTATGTGAATAAACTGAATAAATTCAAAAGGAGGCAAAGCTACAAATTAAGACTTAGACAAATAGTTTTTAACCAAGACAAACATTGGTTAAATATTGGTAATATTTTAGCTCTAACATCACGGCTTGATGCATGACAACTAAGATTGTCCCTCAAGGAAACACTAAACAGTGACAACAGGAACAATTCAGATATTTCAGTGAAAAATTCACTCATTGGCAGGCATTTAGTTCAGTTGCCTCACACTGGACACTTAAAAACTGTGAGTTAACACATGCTACACGTCAGTTCTGCTTTTCTTTACTGGAGGTTTTAAGTGCCGAGCAACTTCAGAAGTACAACGATTGTGCCGAAGCAGCATGTTTTTAATTGAGTCACAGCAGAGTACGCGCTTCTGTTTAATAATACAAGCCAGCGTGGGCCAGGATACAGCTATTACAGCAGCTACAGTGGGACAAAGGACTAGGGTACGGGGGAAAGTTATTAGGAGGGAGTTTAAATCTCGACATGGGAAAGGGAAACACTGAAGGGAAACTGCAGGGTCAAGTAGGGTGAGACATGCACAGCTCTGGGTCTATTAGCAGTTGATGTGCAACACAATGGCACACCATGCTTGTTTCTGCTTGTATACCTGAAACTGACACCTCATTTCTGCAAAAGAATTCCACGGGAAGCGAAATCAAAGGCAAAAGATGAAAGAAAGTAATGTTAACTTATTGAAAATTAAAACATGGATAGAAGAGATCTCTGAAATCATCTTAGTGGCTGTACTCCTCAGGCCTTCTTCCACATGTGGACTTGGGCCAATCAAACTATGGTAGACATGATTGTACGACAGATATTTTACAAGCCAGTTGAGCCGAACCTGAGGGAGTCAGACCAGTTGGGTTGTCTTTCAGAGATCCATTCTAGGTGACTGTAGGCCAAGGACAGGCATGTGCAACGGAGGGTCCAGACATATGCATTATACGTTTTCATTCCAAAAACTACACCAGGTGATTTCACTTATTTGTCCCCCCTTTCTGGGCTAATTAGTGAAATCAGTTGGTGTAGACTTTGGTTGGAATAAAAACCTGCATACTCTCGGCACTCCATGGCACATGGTTGCTTATCCCTGCTGTAGGCTATCCTGAGAGGACCATCAGGTTTCCAAAATAGGGTCTACACCACTATTAGTGTAATAGTCAAGCTAATCTTTAGTGTACAGTTCACGCTAATTAAAATTAGTGTTAGGGGTAGGAATGAGCAACTAAGTATTAACTGGTGGGACAAATCCCTTTCTGTGGATGGTACATACAAAGAGGGGGGAAAAACACATTAGCTTTGGTTGTCAAATGGGTGGGTGGGGATGTGAAGGAGGGAGTTAGCTAGGACTATCACTCCTGGATTATCTGCACACTGCAGTTAGTCTACTTATGAACAACATTTACCTTCTACAGTTCCCGAAGAACAATTGATAAGATGATTGGAAAGATGACAAAGGAAATTAAAACAGAAGAGTTGTGTAAAAGCAAGACTAACAGGCTCGGAAAAGAATAAGTGAGCAATGAATATTAAAATCATGAGTCAAGTGCATTCAACTTAATGATGCCTTCCCTCATCGGCTCTCATAAGCAACGACAATGGGCTGTAATGCCGAGGAAAATTCTAGGTCCCTACGGCGCCTTATTACAGGATTATTCTTATTCAGAGCACACAGCCAAGAAGAGACTGTAAGGATGTGGTCCGACTGTTCTCTTGGCACAAAGAGTATATAACAGTATATAAAACATCACTCAGTCACACTACCTTTTTGCCAGCGGCGCCCACGCTGGCCTTCTTGGTTCCTCGTACTTTCTTCATTCTGTTCTTGCGTTCCTTGCGCTGTTTCCTGGAGGACTTCTTTTTCTCATAGAGACCGTGCTGAAGGAACAAGGGTTCAATCAAAATCAATTAGAGTCAATCTGTTAACCAGTCCCAACACGTCAGTTATGGGTCATGGTAAATCTGCATGACCATCAATACAGATAACAGCATTTGTCACTAACACTGGTCGTCACCACCAGAAGCTGTTCTGACTTCAGCATTTTAATCCTTGTCCATTCAGAACCAGTGTCTGGTCTTTGTGAGCGTCCATGCAGACAGCTCTTTGATTGCCCGTCTAGATGAACTAATTTAACAGCACTGTGGATCAACATCACTACAATTCCCCTCCAATCCCAAGTTAGTACGTACACACAACTGAGTCAGATTTGATGCTCGTTTCCTCACAGTGGCTGACAGTTCCCCACTTAAATTGAACTCCTGCAGTTTAAAAATAACACCCTAACTCCGGCATTAAATGATCACCATTGTGGATCGGATACTGCAGAAAGCAGCACCTGCTTCCATTTGGAGCTCCACTCTTATCAAACTAATGTTTTCAGAACGTGCCGTCTAACTGCAAGGAACAAGCTGCTTCCCAGTGTAAAAATAAGCCTGGAACGCACTGCACCAAGCAATACACTTTCATTCGCTAGGACTTTGGTCCAAGGCATGACTGGGCTAACTCCTTTTACCTTGGAGTTGAGTAGGACATTTTAGAAAAAGACTTTGAAAACTGACTGCAGGTTGAGCCTGAGGCAGTTTCAGTATGACGGTGTGGTTACAGATAAAGCCCGACTTCATTTTCCACCCTCAAATTTCACTTCTGTGCAATTGTCAAATAATTCTGATGCACTTAAAGGATGTTTTACAGGTAAAATGATTTCATTAATTTGAGATGTAGTAAATTAACCCCATCTTTATTCGACATAGATATAAAATGATATAGACCTTATGTACATTAAATGCATTAAAAACAAGATATGAATTGTGTAAAAGTTCCTGAAAGCCACCATTCCAGGTGAGGGGTTTTCAGTAGTTAACAGATGTAGTTATTGGCAGATGAGGGGCTTTTCAGACATTCATGGCAACAATTTCACCGGTAACGCATCAAAACGTATGGATGACAGATGAATGAATATATTAAATGCTGACATGTCAGTTTTATATTGAATATTTCTGTGTAAAAGTACAGCATTACTGCTGTTTTAGAGTTCTATTCAGGGCCTATATTAGGCCTTCACTGACAAGAGATCTGGGTTGAAAACGCTGATGTTTTGAGCCTCAACATCTTCAACATCAGCCAAAACATTCCAAGTAGTCAGTGTTTCCCCCAAGAATTTATTTCTTGGCTGGCTGATCCAACATCAGATCCTGCAACTATGTGCACTGGTTGAGCGCCCTTCACCAGGCAACTAATCCCACAATCAGCTCGGTTTGCAGAGTGAATCAACAGATCAGTAAGGACAGCCTGCTTGTTAGGCTGGGACACTGACAGCAATATTCAAAAGCCTCTCTGGACGGCTTTAGTATTGCCAGGTGAGGTTGGTCATTTTATTTTTCCCATGCATATCTGCAATTTTAGTCAGATGGTACAATAACTAACTGGGGAGCAGGGGACCGTGTTAATCCATAGACCTGTCCATGCAAATGTATCACAAATCACACAGACGGTACAACAAAACTCTCTTCAAGTGGCTCCATATCTTTTTAATGTCAGATGCAGGAGCTCCTGCACCCTTTTCCCCATTTTTCTATTTCTCTTGCCACCAAGTTATGTTGAAATATCTTTTATATCCTTTATTGTTGGTTATTTTACATTCTATTTGCATGCTTTTATTACATTTATGTTTTCTCCCTGCTGAATTCCATTACTTTTACTGCTGCGATTTAATTTCCTTGCAGGGATCATTAAAGTTTCATCTAGTCTGTAATTGCATGAAACAGCATGTCAGTCGGGATCAAAATGATCACAGGATGACGGAGTTAACTCAAAATAAAATACAGTGCATAATTTCAGTTGAAATTTTTAGCTCCGCGACAGCAGGGGCTCTATGGATCGCACCGTCAGTCGGTCACTCTGTTCACCTCTTTCTGAATCACGTAGGTGTGCCGCAGGGAGTTAAGACTGCACCCAAGACCCGAGTTTGATTCCTGGCAGGAATGAAAATTCTACGTCGCCGGACTCTTGTTACTGTCATAAAACATTACATGTTTGTATCGGACTGAATAAAATCTCCATGGTCCCGAGGAAGAAATTACAAATCACCAGACCGCCCCTGGTAATACTAATGCAGTCAGGAGAGCGCTTAAGTTAAAACACTTCATATACCATATACTGCGCACACATTTTCAACCACGTTTCCCCATCTTTAACTCATGGCGTATCACTCACCCTGGCCAGTCTGTGTTTGGGCTCGTTCTTCTTGGCGTAGTCTAGGGAGTCGTAGACCATGGCAAAGCCTGTTGTCTTGCCACCACCAAACTGGGTCCTGAAGCCAAAGACGAACACCACATCGGGAGTGGTCTTGTACATTTTGGCAAGCTTCTCCCTGATTTCAGTCTTGGGGACTGTGGCCTTGCCTGGATGCAGGACATCAACGACCTGCAGAGAGGACAGGCAGTGAATAAATGTATTCTGGCATAACCAGATGACAAAGGTCATGATGTGACCTGCAACATGAAAACAACGCAGGTTTTCACAGCTTACCATTTGCTTCCTCTGAAGCAGCCGGTTCGTCATAAACTTTCGGGTCCTGACTGTCACTGTGTCGTTCTGAGAAGAGAGAGGGTGAAGATGGGGATCAAGCATGGACACTTCAACATTACAGCAGTCTAGTCAGTCTAATCGTGTTTATTTATGCAGTCCCTTAATCACAAGCTTGTCTTTACATACCATCATATACATAGCTATACACCTTACTACATCATACATACATACATCATCATCATCCACCATACTACACACACCTATTGCCAATTTAGCCTTCTATTCAACTGACCTGCATGTCTTTGGACTAACAGTTACATATCTTTGACAATACAAGTCATCTACTTGTCTTACTTCCTTTCATTGCAACTGTCAAACACCAAAGCAGGCTCAAGCAAGGTTGCCTTACATCTTCACTCTCTCACAGCATCTCACTTTTTACTATAGATCTGTTAAGAGTCTCAGTGTTAGCTACCTAGCTAAATGGCTGGCTAGCTAGCTAGCTAACATGGCTACCAAGTTTACTTCTTCCAACAACCTCCATGGAACTTCAAACAGGGGGTCGACAATGCTCAAAGTGTTTTTAATAACAAAAATCTGCCAACCTAAAAGGCTTAGCAGTGCAGTAAACACTGTTCACTATAAACGAGGGCCTCCACCTGGCTACAACTGCCATGTATGCTAACGTTAGCCAACCATGGGTACGGCAGCTTTCAGGCTGATAACTAGCTAAACAACCGCGTATTGACTGCAGTATGCCGGCTACAGGATGCTACGAGGCACATTGTTCGGATAAAGAATAAAGTATATGAAATAATAGAGGGTAGTGAATGAGAAATCAACGCCGAACAACATAAATACTGCCTGTTAAAACGGTCTCAATCGGTGACAGACCAGTCGGGATAGCATTTGGATGGGCCGAGAGTTATCTCTCAGAATCGGCTAATATCATCTCTTACCATTTCAATATTGAGCTGTAACTATAATGCCGACTTGAATGAATACTTGGGACGTATGAAATGTACGTTGATGAAAGGATGGCGTTGATAATCGAAGGATTTTACTGGTATTTTTTGCCACAAGACTCACCATCTTGGCGCTGGCCTCGCTCAGGGCTGTAGAAAAGGAGGAAGGACCAGCAGGCGCCCGAAGAAATGCCTGCACAGAATGCAGTGGGCGCGTTTGTCCTGCCTGATGTAAAATGTGAAACAAACTCAGGGAACTGGGGGGGAAATAGGTTGAGGTATGTCTCCGTTAATAAAATATCTTGTTCATTATATTTAAAAAGCAGGACTAATGAAAATGATTTTATTTTATTTTATTTGATAGGGACAATGCAGGTTGACATAGTATTACATCCACTCGTTACAAACAAGTTGATGTTACTGATGTTCTGCATACAGAGGTTATAGCTATTGCTAGTTTCCAACTCCTGTCCCTAGTTAGGCTTTTAGTAAAAGAAAGGATAAAAGAAAGAAAAAAAAAGTGAAATATCATGGTTACATACAATTTGCATTTACAAGAAAGAAAGAAAAGGACAAATATCATGGTTACCTACAATTTACAGCATACAATTCAGAACATTTTAAATCATTAATTTATTAATAATGCATACAGCTCTGATTTCGCTTCAACCAGTCTTTAACTTTTTTATTAAAGACCTTAATATCTTGAATTAATTTTATTTCAGTTGGAAGTGTGTTCCACATTTGAGAACCCTTTATGGAAAAGGCTGACTGCCCAAAGGAGGTCTTACGGTGTGCAATTTTACAATTGCCACTTGCTGTGCCCCGGGTGATCCTACCGCTATTTTGCCTGCTGAGAAACTTGCATAAAACATCTGGTGCCAAATTTTGTAGACATTTGAAGACTAGTTTGACAAATGAAAGTTTTAGGAAATGATCAAATGACATGAACATGGCATTAGTATCTTCTGACGTC
>OMOV01093878.1:0-35227 GCA_900312565.1 Beryx splendens
TGTATATATAAAAATAGATAAAAGAAGAAAAATAAAAAAAAAAGGAAGAAGAAAGGAGAAAAAAAAAAATAAAGAGAGAGAGAGAGAGAGAGAGAGAGAGAGAGAGGATAATCAGCATGAGAATTCAAACCTGTGACAGTATGAGTGTGTGATATGCTTCCTATACCACTAAGCCACTGGGATCCCTGCAGCTTTGAACTTAAAAATATGCTACTGTATATACTTTTCCCTCTAAAATAAACTTGCTGTCTACTAATGTCAGTACTGTGCACTTTTCCGATGATGATAGTGTGATAGTACGTGTCGAAACAGAATAGTGTTATGGTGTTTTAAGTCATGCTTGCCACACTTCATAGCTAATGGCCTCGAGCCACACCTCAACCCTCAGCACTGCCTGGGTGCAGGGAATACAGCTGGAGATAATGGCTTCTGTTAAGAAAGGAGAATGTTTCAATCAATGTGCACATAGGAGGTTTAGTGCTGTCAAGAACAAGACCGAAGGGGGGCGAGACCGAGTCAAGACCGAGAACAGACCAATGCGAGTCCATTTTCAAGACCATGTGATCAGAGTGATATCTCAACATTTACACCGTTTCTCTGCTAAAATTCAAAAACAAAGAAAGTGTTATTTAGGAATTTAAGTAAAATACAAATGGATGTACAGCTGAAACATTGCAATTCGATTTCACTGACCTTTGGAAAGGCTCAAGTGTTAAAACAGCCTGAGCACATAGCTTCACTAAAACATGCAAAATTATTATCAGGTAGCTGACCCTTGCTTTTGTGTGTCACTATTTTGATTCCTGAAGTGAGAAGAAACACTCTAGATTTCCATAATTTACTGTCATGTATAGGCTACAAATTGTTTTTATGTTAGTGTTTTGACTTTGACCAGTGTGACAACTTGTCCCGCTCTCCCCTACTCAATCTGCCAGAGCCCCGTTGTGCAGATGAAGTGAAACTTCAAATTCCACAATTTGCTTGCCTGTGTTAGTAACGTATAAACAGTAACCTGATAACACGTCTTCTGCTGCACTACAGACTTTAACGGTAACGTTATGACCTTGTGGAATTTAAGTAACGTTAGTGAAATTATAATTTAATCAATAACTGTGTTGCAGTGCTTTGATGCAGCGCATTGAATTGAACGCGCTGTGGGCCTGTACAGAACCGCTGCTTGTTCTTAGAACTTGTTTTGCAAAACAATGTGGGCAAGTTGTAGGCAACTGTAATTTCTGTAGTCAAATTGCATTATCTGATTCTCTCCTCTTCAGCCACACATGGTGCTCTCTCCCCCGGTGTCCTGCGTTCCCTTTCTTGCCGCAGCTCAGAGGGGGGTGAGGGTGGCAGCGTTTAATGGTTAATAAACTTTCAAACTTAAAATAAGCTAAGTTATTGGTTGCAATTTGAAGGGGGAAGTTTTACATCCAGTCACAGTAAAAATAAATAAATCAGACAATGCACCGGCAGGTAATGATGTTACTGCAATTGTGGTCTCAACTGCTCTTGAAATAAAAATCTGAGTCTTCTTCGTCTGAGATCGAGTCAAGACCGAGTAAAACTGTAGTCGATTCCAAGACGAGACCAAGACCGTCAAAATGTGGTCTTAAGACCGGTCTCCAGACCAAGACCAATCTCGAGTACACAAGGAGGTATAGGTTTAAAGTATGTGATGGTGGTCATGATGCTAAATGACACCGCAGATGGTGAATCTGGAAACTAGATAAAGATAAACTCTGGCTATTATCTCAGAAAAGGTTTTCAGATTATTTTCATATGTATCAGTGCGTTAAACATGCTGGGTAGCATGGAAAAAACCTGATGGACAAGTGTGCTGTGTTATTATAAATTGAATCTATCAGAGGATAAATAGAGAACATCAGTTTGAACAATGGAAAGACAGGATTTCTCACGGATCTGTTTTAGGACGGTGCTTCTGTTTCTTGACTGTCATCTTGTTTTTGTCTGTCACTTGTTATGAAACGTCTTTATTGTTCTCCCGTTTTAACTACACAGAATGCTGCTGTCTCTGCAAGGTTTGCCTTGTAAAAGAGATTCTTGTTTTCAGCCAGACTAACCTGGATAAATAAAGGTTACATAAATGAAATTTTTGGAAATCTCTTCCATTTTTCAAAGACCTCATATGGGTTTTATTTTGGGAGACCTTGAAACAGCATTTCTAAATTACAAAATTATACTTCTACTGCCTCAAGCCATGGGATTTTGAAGCACTTTCTTCCGCCTGTGTATTCTTACAACTGCGTCTCAATTGTTACAGTATGTGATATAAAAAAAAACAACAACATTGTGGTACATACTCTCTGTGGTTCATACAGTAAAACACAGCGTGTACCTCCTGAGAGCATCCGGTTTCTATTACAGAGCCTTTGTGAGAAAGCCTATAGTGTCCACACATTCAAGACGCTTTATTGACTTGACCATATGGTTGATGGTTTCCTAAACAGCTCCACCTCTCTTTAGGAAAAGAATGGGAACTTAATCACACACCTTTTGCAGGCTTAGAGAGGCAGCTGTCACAGTCAACAACCTCATCATGCCTGTGTGAGACTCGGGAGAGACTGCCCTTGAAATACAAAGCACCTCTAAGGACATCGATTCACTTCAGCTACTATAGCGCTCATTCACGATAGTAATTGCCAGTGTACTCAAAACTTTTTTTTCTGCGCAGAGGGGACAAAAAAACAACAACGATATAGTGCACTTTGCAATATATGAGTCAAATGCCTCCCACATTCCAAGTGAAGCTACCATCATTATTGGCAACCATTGGGATTCCCTGTTCGTCTGCCGTCTTGGCTCGGGGTAACGACACCCTTAATGATCCTGCAACCGAGCCAAAAACATGCATATGACACAATATAGGCCTATATAACAGAATCCCCAGTATTACAAGGTTCCTGATATGTAATTACACAGATGTTATGACTGCAATGGGCTATACGGGCTTGCAGTTGATTTGTGCCATGATGTTTCATCCTGCTTTTCATTTTGAGGCAAGGACAAGCCGACACGCCTCAGTTGCTCTTATAATTATTTCTGCTCTTCTCCTTTCTCCATGCCCACTCTCTCTGCCATGCTTTCAGTCTCAGCCAGGGCCTGGGTGTCGATCCCTAAGGACACGACGCTGGAATGGTTATCTCGGGCGTCTGCAAATGGGGATTGGGAACTATCTTAGATTCAATACGATCTTCCAAATTAAGACTGAGGAATTAAATTAAATCTTACTGTGTTATCTCTCGGGTCAAATTGGTGGCTCAATTGTGCTGCCCTGATAGATTGATAGCACAGCCCACTTACTTTTTTTTTACCATCCCCATGCCACAGCTCACATCTATCTGAGGGCATGACTGCACAATTAATGTGTGCTATGCTATGTGCGCATGCTAGCACTTGAGTGGTTTTATTGTCATTCAGCTCTTCAGCTCTTCAATCAAATGTGTTTATATATATATATAACAATATAATTCAGTGTAGTATTCAGAGGCTAGATTGTGATCCACGGGACAATCCATGGATTCTTCCTATAATATGCCCACAACAGCACCACCATTCTCAGACATGCAAGCTTTAGTGGTTGTCTGTGTTCACCAGATAAAGAGGAACAATGGTTCTAATAGGCTGCAGAGAGACTCCACAACCAATGTTTCGGAGACACGCATTTGTTCTCACAAAGGCTTAATGTATTTTGAGTGGCAGATTAAGGATATTGGTCAGGGGCTGTGCATTGTCAACTCTGAAAAGTGGGGTAAATGTGTGTGTGGATGATAATTCACACATTCTTAGACTTAACGGCAGACAAAAAAGCCACACTGTTCTCGGTTTGGGGAAATGTGTTTCACAGTTTGTTAATTATGGGTAACATAATCTCATTAAGTCCTTTTGCTTTGCTTCTCAATTTCTTTTACAAGTGTTAGTCATAATTGAGTAGTTTGGGGGTTTAAGTTCCGCTTTTGTCTGAGTTCAAAAAATGGGCTTCTTCATAAGGGCTCTGTTTGGTCCCATTTGCATACAAGGAAGCCAGATGTCCTGCACTAGCATATTCGCCTAGCCTAGAGCCTATAATATAAAACTGTCTCGCTCTGGTAAGGACATTTATATTAGAAAAAGGGATTTCAACGGGAAGTATTCACCCAAAATTAAGGTAGTTGAGGTTTATTCTTACAATATGATTTCGCTATGTCTTTGAGTTTATACACCCTCGGTAGGCTACAGTACGTCGCTCGTGCCTCTTGACATCTTTCCACTTGAAGATGAACAGTATCTATTTTAACCAGCCATCTGTGTATTTTGTTGAACAGTTCTCTTCCATCTGGATAATTGATGCAGTCTGCCCTCTAGGGATTGTCAAAGGTAAAACTAAATCTACACATCCTCTGCTCTTCCTTCTACACACACACTACGTTCAGATGTTTTACAGGGAAAATTCAAAGTTTGACTACTGGTGCTGTAGTCAAAATCAAATTGTCAGCATTATATATGGGAATATTGACTCTCTTACTGCGTGTAGGTAACAGTATGACCATGGGCCATGTTATGTTCACTGTTTGCCAAGTTTATTGATTTTGAGTGCAGAGTGGATGAATGCTCCTGTGCTGTTTTTTTTTTTTTTTTTGCACAATCTTGTGCTTCATCGGAGATGGCGATCAACCAAGACACACATGGTGTCGCTAGTCTCTGGGAGGTGTGATTGAGTCCTTGAAAGCTCCTTGGACAGATTGACACGGCAATCGCTCCTCTGTCTGCTGGTACATCTCAACATCCATATATCCATGTTAGAGACCCCGGCTATCCATGTTTATCTTGGGCCGGCGACGTGTTAGAGTTAATAGCTCCATCCACAGGGCTGTAGAATAAAGTCTTATGTCTCTGGTATTCACATGACGTGGCCCTCCCTCAGAGTGTAAACATTGTGAAGACAGATTAGTTCTGCTGCTGTGGGTAAAGAAGATTAGCGGAGATTATTAACAAACATGTTGGATTAAACAGACGGTATCACTCCCTACTTTTCAGACATCCCAACCACGGCGTTCAAACAGGAGTTGGGGTGCAATTGTTCAAATCGATAGCTTTCAGTTCTGGAGCTTTGTATTAATAGGTCCACAGTGGCATAATAAACTCTTAGTGGTGTCAGAAAATGGAAAGTGGGCTCCAAAAAGGAGTACTCAATTAGTTCCCATGACACTGTTAACACTCTCATTAGAATAGGATGTGGCCCAATATCTGTCGATACAGTATAATGAGCATCCTTCAATCTTAATCAATACATGGCATAGATGAATATATGGCAAACACGATTTTATAACACAAATGCTTGCTAAAAATATGCTCACATCTTACTGTATTATCTTTCATTTCTGTAGCATGCTTCACACTGTGTCTCCCCACAGTAGCAGTTATCAAAGGGATTGACTGCAAAGCTGCCTGGATTCAATCTTCTGGGTCTCAATTAAAGTCAGATTTACTGACATCAGTCACAGTTCATCACAGTGATTATGTTCAAGCTGTTCAGCGAGGAGATGATACACAGAGCTTATGGGAACTGCCACTAATTGGAGGTCCTCACTTTCTCAGTTTGTGTCCGCCCATTGAACTTCCCTGTAAATGCCATAGGGATCGTTAAGTCAACCTGGTCCATGTGCCAATCAGTCATTTGCCCATACATGTAAATAATTACAGTAACACCTGCATTATGAGCAAGGACAGCCTTTAACAAATCAGTCATGCCTGCTCCAAGCTGAAAATGAACTCAGAACCTGCAAGAGAAGACCACTGCCTAGCGGATTGTTTGCCTTGGATTTACAATGTTTATCTGTTTTTCAGATAATGTTATAAGGTTAGAAATACACATATTGATTCCCTCAGATAAGAAATTTTCCTGCCATCTGGAATAGGGGGTCAATATGTGCCTTACAGGGACACGATGAGGATGGACCATTTGAGGATCTATCTGTAATAATAGCATTGTTCTTTTCCGTAATGGCTGTCCCATGTATCTTGTATCGGAGTTGCTCAAGGCTCGGCACCGGGCCTGTAATCGTACAATATTTTAGAATACAAGGTCTGATCTGAGACCAGTTTACCATAAGGTCACGTAACTTGGCATGTGATCCTTGGTCAGTGCTCCTGTTGTGTTCTGTGTAATTACCCTCACAACAGCTGCTGTCAGATATTTTCTGTATCATGTGACAAAGGGGAATCTTTGATCTCACTAAGCTAAAGTAAGCTGATGATGGGATTATGAACTGGAATACACTTGCTGTATATGTTAGCTATACGATGCTGGCCTGCAAAATTACTTTGGTCTGTGAAAAATAAACAAAAGATGAATCACTCCAAAATATTTTGTATTATAGTAATAATTTGTAGGAATGGCCTGGAGCTACGGTGAATGTATTGGTACTCTGGTGCTTTTTGTCAGTGCAGCAGTTTGAATTTTATGTGACACACTCTAAAGACCAAACTGCTTCAATGAATTTGGCTCGTTTTATTGCAGGAGAGATGTGTGACACCTTGATGTCTCACATGATAGTGTTCAATGCCATCTAGTGGTAAAAAGACAATAATAATAAATAGTAAAGCATACACAAATTTCCCACCTTGTGGATTTTGAAGGAACCACATCAATTTATAGAACCATAACAATAATACTACTAAATGGATCAGGGACAGTTCTAGATTATTTATGAACAAAGGCTATAAACAGCTAACACATAATGTAATAATAACTATGTATAAAAATAGCCATTAAAAATACCAAATGTTGATCTACAGATATGTGCCAGAAAATGTTACCAAAAGTGCCAGTTGTTTAACAGTCAAAGTCCAAAATAGAAAATCATTTTAATCAATCACTACCACTATACAGTATGTCCTGCAGTAAAGCCCATGCAGCATCATCTTCCATACAGCCGTTAAAATAAAATGATGGTCAGCAGGTTCAGCCATCTGTTTCATTCGCTGTTTTATCATCCTGGCTCATTCTGACTGAAGTTATCCCTCTCTCTCCTCCATTACAGAAAGCTTCCCAGTCCTCATCTCCATAGCTAAACTCTGCCTCTTCCTCTCCTCCTCATCCAGTCTCTTGTAGTTGAAGTAATGCATGATGAAGAAAAATATGCCAGGCACCAGCATCATCACACCACATGCATAGTACATGTATTTGTAGTCCCCGAAAACATCAACCAGTGCCCCTGAAAGAGAAGATGACAAAACACTCAGTGTATACTAAATTAATTGCGCATGTGTTAAGAGTTTTTATAGATTCTCGAATTTCCAGCAAAGTTAAACCTCAATTTAAAAAAATCTTAATTTCCATGAAGCTGTACTAACCTGAAATTGGAGGTCCAAGAAGCACTGGGCCACACTCAATAATGGTGACAAGTCCAACTGCATTGGAGAAGCGTTGAGCTCCAACTAGATCCATCAGAACTTCAAAGAGCAGTGAAGAAACCATACCGAAAGCCAAACCAAAGAAGACAGAATAAACAACCAGACCTACATATCCAGGTATCAGTGGGCATAAAAGGTGGCATAGGCCATTATATGTAACTGCAAAGCTGAAAAGATATTGGATCCTAGGCCTAATCCATTTGGTGTTGGCTAGGAGACCAGTCCCCGGTCTGATAAACATGTCCACCAAGGCAAAGAGAGAGAGCAAGAAAGCGGCTGAATATTCATCGATCCCTTGATCCTTGGCATACGGGGCCAGGAAAACCACTGGTGCAAAAAAGCCAAAAAACATGACCACATTACCAATGAGGTAGATCAGGAAGCCCCGGTCTCTGAAAAGTGACAGATCTATAAATTTGCCTGCACAGCCTGGACTCCTACTGCTCTCACTTTGTTCTTGTTCAATTAGGTGGCCGGCTGACTGTGCGCCGGTGTCCTCAGCAGCAGCTTTCTCAGCGGCCGCTCCGTTCGGCTGGGGCGGTTCAGCGTCAGGTTTGGGTTTTACCTTTCTGTTGACTGGCCTCATCAGAGCGCCGGCTACACAGCAGTTCAACACACAGCCTCCCAGGATGAGGAAGCTCCCTCTCCAGCCAAAAGAATCACACAGGAACTGATTGAGAGGAGCCAGAGTAGAGAGGATAACCGGACTTCCCGTCATAGCGAGCCCGTTTGCCATCGGCCTTTTGACATGGAAGTAAGTCCCTATGATTGTGAGGGCAGGCTGTAGGTTGAAGGCAAGGCCAAAACCTGTTGAAATAATATGCTTAATTAACACATTATGAATAATTAATCTCCCTTGGATCATATGAACATACAGTGGCAATAATAAAAAAACTTTGTGAAACCCTTGAGAAGGGTCTGTTGTCTTATTAGAATCAATTTTTAATTTGATCATCATGTTTCTTTCTAGACTAGATAAAGGTTTACAAGAAATGATCTAGAAGAATGAAAACACCTAGTTCAGTAATGGATTATATATATTGTCTGGGAGGAATTCTCCAAAATACTGTATTTCAGTTTTTTTCAGTGATGTTAATGAGTTTTCAGCAGAAGACCGGCTTTGCGTCACACTACTCTGGAGCGTGTGACATAGATTGATTGACTTGTTGCTTAAACTGCAGCATGAACAAGCAGAGGAGCCCGTAACTCTCATCCTCCTGCCTCTGTAATTCAGGCTGATAAGGGCATTAGCCTTCAAAAACCCCACAAGTCAAAGACCCATGTCCAGAGTAAGGAGGCACATTGGGAAGCTGACATTTTTTAGCTGCTTGGGGTACTTAAGACCTGGCCATTGGCTAAGCAACATTAAGCTCATTAATTTAAAAAAGCAAAACAAAAACAACAACAACCATATTCTGGATTTACTCCCTGGAATTGTGAAAGAGCCTGAAACATTTTGCCAGACTTACAGATGTAAAGCTAGAGTTCATCTGATACTAGATGTTTGGTTACAAGTAAATATTTGAACGTTTTGTGTTATTTCTCATATGACATTACCTTTTATCTGTAGAATGGACAATCACATTGATTCAAAATGTTCTTTTCCTTGCCACAGTATCTACACTAGATTAAAGATTCAGCTTAAAGTCTGAGAAGTTTGTGCAATAGTTTGTTCACTGTGAAGTGAAGCTACACACTCAATCAGTTTGGCATAGATGTATTTTTTCTAAATAAGCCATGTTCAAATGACAAACCCCATTACTTCAATAGCACCCAAAACAATGCCTTTTTGTAGGGCACTGATAATTTATTATGACTAGACCATGACAAATATTAACACACTGCACAAAATGGCCCAAGATGACCCCACACAGGGACGCAGAGAGAATCCTATGTGGTCTGGCCCTGAATGATCAAAACACTAGTCTTGTCTATGAGTGGGAGGATATAACCCTTACTCTACTATCAATGCATCCTCCTCTGTCCCCAGCCAGTCAAAACTAGACACCATAAAGCAAACATTAGATAGAACAGCAGCAACCGTACTGGAAAATTCATTTGTCAAAGTCTGAATTAACTAAGGGAATTTACAATTAACAACAAGGCAAATTATCATAAAAGAAATTATTATTTACCTCCGATTAGACCAACACACAGATACAAATGCAGGATACTAGTGCCAAAAGAAGCCGTCACCATGGCAGTCGAAACCATGAGCCCCCCGACCATAACTACAGGTCTGCTGCCATAGCGGTTGACAAGTATACTGCTCACAGGTCCTGCACAGAGGAGAGAAACACGTTACCTCTCTGGGAGCTGCTTTTAGTTTTCTTTCACAGCTTACAGCACTTAGGCTGTCTCTATTTGGCTGAAATACAGGGATAAGACATTTGGATGACAAGAACTTCAGAATCACATTGTAAGTCAAAATGTCCTTGTAATATATTGTGTGGGATGTGCTGGTTTTATTATTTTTTTCTCAAGACTTTGTCAAATAATCCAAACTATACATTGGCTACTTACCTCCTGCATACATAGCAGCAAGCATAATTGAGGACACCCAGGCAATCTCACTGTAGGAAACTGAAAAATACTTCTGAATCTCCTTAAAGTAGATGGTTAGGGACTTAGGAAAGGCATAGGAGAAACCTATGGAGATGAATGCACCAAAGACTACAGCCCAACCCCAGCCTCCGTCTGGCGGGGTGTAGGTTAGGTCGGTGGCTGCCGCAGGGGGCATTATTTGTTTCTCCGTCTGGATAGCAGCGACAATGTGAAAAGAAGTGATCAGAATCTAAAAGCAACTGTATATTTTCTAAGCAATGCTACAGCAATGGTAATGCATGAGTACAGCATAAGTATCTTAAGAGCTCACCTCTGCACAATCCTTGGAACTGTGTTCTCCAAGTCCTGAACCGTGCCGATGTGCCAGGCTGTGGCTATCTTTCTTAGAAAGGCCCTATTGCAAGGCCTTTGATCTGATCACGTGTGCTTGGTCTGCTCCTCTATTGATAACACAAGTGACCATACACAAAAAGAGCAATAACCCTGGCTGGCGATTTTGATCTCCAGAGGTCTGGCTATGAGTCAGAAAGTAAAAGTCAATCCCAGACAAGGTCAAGTAACAACATCTATCTGTCAAGTAAAAACATTACTTATTTTTTTTCATCTTTATCAAGGCTGGGGGATGTGCTCGTGTTAAGGCCCTTTGTACCGTGTGTGTGTGTATGTGTGAGTGTGTGTAAGTGAGTGTGTGTGTATGTGTGTGAGAGAGAGAGAGAGCGAGAGAGAGAGAGAGTGAGGGGGAGACTTTGACTTTTGATGTTCTTTAATAAAACATCTCACCTAAAACAAACACCACAAAAACCAGCCACCGTATGCTAAAATCCCCATTCCCGTAAAACACTCCATAACCACCCTCACCCTCACCCACACACACACTTGCTCACACCTCCCACCCAAAATGTCAAACTGACCGAGCCACATTGCAACAGACCATAAAGCAACAATACACATGGCATACATCGGTAGACATTGCAGTGAATGAAACATGCAGCGAAGCATGATGCAAAACAATACTCACAGCCGCAGAGTGGCACACAATGCAAACCTGAACAGCCCCTGAGGAAAACTGTGACAGTTACATATAGACACCCCTCATTCCCCAACGGTACATACAGCCCCCTCCAGACACGACACCACACTCTGAAATCCAGCAGTATCAATAACCAGAGTGTAATTCTGCACTGAGGCACGCAGAGGCCATCCCCCTGAACATTAACAGCGGGTCTGTGGGCCCACTCCCCGGCTGCACCCTGTGTCTCCTGGTCAACCAGGTGGCCAGTTAGGCCTGACCAAACACGAAGCAACACATGTTTAGCTTTCTTCCTAACCTTAATAGATCGGTCCCAATCTAAACAGCCCCACAGGGAAAATCCTTGCCTCCTACAGAGTACATCCAACAAATCCAGAACAGGTTCCACATGCTTACATTGTACAAACACATGTTGAACAGTCTCAGATGAGCTTCCAAATGGACAGCCCTTCTCCACACTTGAGTCCACTCTTGACGGAATCTTGTTTGTTGCCCGGGCCCCATGCCCCACTGCAGGTCCCCTGACCTCTTAGGGAGGGGGAGCTTGGAAAGCACATTCCATCTAAAGCCTGGCATACTCCGTTTATCTAACTTAACCCCTTAAATGCTATAACCTAATGTACTACCTTTTGTGGAGAAGAAAGGTTAGCATTCATTCACTAAATTTAAGCATTTAATGGACATCAGCTGAAACTGAGATTAACTGTACTGTAGATAGATGTCAAATTTTGACCTCCTTAAAAAGACAGCAACTTGTAAAGGACCGCCACCTAGTGGAGGCATCACAACTTAATTAAGCTTTTTTTTTGTGTATTTTTGATCTTTAATTGTTTATATTGTACAAGATTGCCTTTTGATTGTACTTTGCAAGTTATTAATTAAAGAAAATGTTCTTGTCTTCGGGACTAGACCCTACCTTTTCTATCTTTCTAACCAACAGTTGTTCCAATGGGGTTTTAAACTGTTCTGCTTGAATTTCTCCAGACTCCCTTTTTGTTTTACACGTGGAGGTCTAACTAGCTCTGAACGCAGTCTATGTTGGCATGCTGAGTGGGAATGGCCGTTCTATCCGGTGTATTTCTATGGTCACAACACGCCACGCCCCCTCCACGCTCCGGACAGGACAGCTGTGGTTATGTATGTAGGTTATGTAGTGTTGGCTGGTGTCTTATCAAACCCTGAATACATTAATGTTGTGAGAGAAAACAGGCGAGGTAGTTCCTGCTCTGCAACTGACCGAATACCTAGTTGAACGACCTCAGTGAGCGTCCATTGCTTCGACTGTTATGTTACTCAGCCAGTTGTGTAACACGTGGATGTGCTGTTAGCTTGTAGTTAGCTGGAGTTTGCTAACGCTACCTAAGGTCCATCCCAGTTGCAGAGGTTTGTCCTGGTGTGTCTGTAGTGAAGGTTATTTACACTTCGGGTGGTGCTACATAGCTGCTTGGTTCGCAGTTTTGATGGAGTCGCTGTGTTTCCACATGCTTGCCAAAGTGAGAACATGCCTGACCTCAGGTTTGCTCAGAGGATTCCCCACCTGTACTAATTCAGGGGCCGTGATGAGGGCGACACCTGCGCTCCTGCACCATCAGCGTCGGACCCTCAGCACTGAGTCTGGAGGTGTCCGGACAGTCAGGGTAAGGGAAAGGTGCTGCCATGGACATGTTTGTTTTAATAAGTGTTTGCAAAGCTAGCTGCATTACAAGGGATGGGCAGACAGTGTTCAAGCAGCAGAGGGGGAAAGGGTACTGAAATATTTAACCCAAGGAAAGTACTGCTCAGTTAAATATTGTTATGGCTTCAAAAAGCACAGAAGTATTAGTTACTAAGTTACTAGTTCTCTGGTTTTGCTATTGTACTGTGCGTGTAATATGCTAAGTCACTTGGTAGCCTACATCTAAACACAAGAGTGAACGCAGGTGTGTTTTATGATCCATGACACAGGTGCTGTATGATGGACTTTGTCCTGTATGCGTGACAGAGATCCGGTTCCTGAAGTACCTGCAGAGAAATCGACCGGAGAAAGTAGATTTTATTGATATCGCCCTCCCAGGTTATGATGGAGAAAAGTACAAGGGAGTCAGCTACGAGAAGGCCATGGAGGAAATGCACGTGATTGATGAGAAAGATGAGGTAGAGTCCAGTTCCATCCACTTTACAAGTCCAAAGAGTGGGATATGTCAAAGTGCCATTTTGGAAGTCTGTTGTAGTTTTATGTCCAACTACAGGACAACATATTGGGTAAATATATGAGGTGCAGCCAGGGATGAAACATGAGGATTGTGGGCTCCAACCTGGCTGCACTGTGCCATCGCCATCAGCCCACGTTCAAGCTGGCAAGTGAATACGATTTTGATCTTAACCCAGTCTAAAAATGACTAGTTGCGGGCAAACAGGCAACCATGATTCAAATCCTCTAATATAGCTCTCACATAATGTCAAAATTGGGCCAGTGAATCCTGGTAACGGCACAGAGCACATCGTAATATCGAAAACCTGCCGTGTCAAAGGGGACGTTTGTTGTGCATTCCTAACAAACTAGCCAAAACGTAGTATTTTGCCTATCTGCTAACCTCCTGTGGTATCGGCAGGTTCACCGTGGGATTCCAGCGTTCGCAGTCATGTACAGTGCAGTGGGCCTGGGCTGGATGGGTCGCTTCATGATGTGGCCACACGTGAGGCCGTTTATGGACAAGTCATATGCCATCTTTGCCAGGAATCGCCTGAGGTGGACTGGGCGTGGGGACGAGTGCACTGCAGGACACTGTACAAGGAAAACACAGTGACCCTTGGTCAGAGGAAAAATGACACACTGTATATGCTAAGTAAATTATATTCAATGTTAATAAGTATAAGAGATTGGAAGAGTTTTAAAGGTGCTCTGTTGCTGGAGGGAAATATAGGCTGCCTGATGAAATGTGCATGTTGTGAATTTCTTAGACTCGGTCTGAATAGACATTACTTAGTTCAGTTTATTTCCACAGTGATAAAGCATAGAACCAAAGTGATTTAAAAAAAATTCCTGCATAAACAACAAATGATTAAAAAGCCAAAAGATGACAGCAGATTTGTGTTGAGACTGCAAAAAACACTTAAAAACAATAAAGGGTCTTAAAACATTTCAAACCAAACAAAACAAGCAAACTTTTGGACTGCAGATAAAAGTAGATCTCCAGTAACCGTTGTGAAGCTGCCACTAGATGTCAATGTAGTTGTAAAAAAATAAAATAAATAAAAGATTCAGCTGTGAGTGAAATTGTTACTACTCCTCAGGGATTGTCTGATATATGGAAATAATGATTGGTATATTCATTCAATGTTTCATTTTGTTTTTAAGGCTAATAAATGTAACCTCAAATGACAATTGAATGTTATCTACAATACCAGGTTAAAGTTGCTATGTTAGTCGGTCTGAGAATAAAAGCACCTGTAAAAGCAAAATTGAGCAAAGTGACAAAATATTCTCAGTTGGAATTACATTATTCAGTAATTTCTCACTGTGCTGGACATACACATAATCTCCCATGAGCCTCTTCTGTCTGGAGCATGTTTCATCAACAATACAGAAAAGCAAATATGAGAACAGCGTGTGCGTGACAAAGGTTGAGGGATGCACGTGATTCAGAATGATGTTTACAAAACATAGCTCTGTGGAAGACGGCATCCCCGTTTCAGTTTGTTTCATATACTTGACTAGAATCAGCATTTTGATAAACCATGCAAGACCACACCATATATATCCAGTGAACTGTGCACAGTGTCTAAGAATCAAAGTACTGGTTACCGGTTTCACTCGCCTGTCTGTCCTACACCTTTATTGGAGGTAAGTGTGTTTTGTTGTGCTGTGACGTAAGTGCCAACCTTAACTCACTGAGACCCTTGAGTTATCGCCTAATTTTAGACTTCTGCTTCCAGTCCTGCAGTCAGTCAGCAGTGACAGCACATGACCTTAAGCCTGTGTGGTCTTTCACTGGTCAGCCAGAGGGCAGGCACGTCCACCCCTCAGCTGAGCTCAGCCAATAGGATTAGAGCCCTACACGGGACAAGAATGGAACTAAGTATCAAAACATGGCTCTTCTGACAACATGTCTGAAGTGGGGCACTGGACATCAAAGGACACAACTGGTTACAGAAGAATTGCAAAGATAGAGGAAAAGCTAGGTATCGTGTCTCAGGTAACTTTTCAGTCTGTCCCTTCAGACATTTTCTTTCAAGGTTAGACTATAAGCTCCTTTACATGACCTTCCCCACTCAAGTGGAAAACAATCCTGGTAGATGTTTGACTATAGCGCACCTACGCCTTTCTCTTTGTGAGTTATCTGAAGAAAGCCGTCTTTATGTGTGTGTATATGTACGATTATCTATGCACTACTTATGTTTTTCTTAAGTTACATAGTAAAAAACATACAGACATGTAAGTGTTAAAGATGTACAGCCAAACGAGCAACTAAGGACACCGCTACCTGTCTTCTCAAATTTCTCTGGCATTGCAGACAGATCTTGTGACTGTAGAGAGATTTATTTTTGCAGGCCATATAGATTGCTGTATTGCTCAGAGGCTTCGTGTTACATTCCTGAAGGGACACAGTACTTGGAAATAGTGGAAGTGCATGGCTATTTTGGCACATGTTGTGTTTGTACACAATGTAATCAGCTTCTCTTTTGGTACGTGAAAGCATGCAGACTTCTTTATGAGCGACTTGTTTATACCAGTGAGGATGTGGCTCAGTTCTGACCAGTCATGCAACAGATATATTGATATACCTACCACACTGGTGGGGCCCCATGTGTGCAGCATAGGCTTTTATTTTTCAACTTTGTCATCTTTTTCTTCAAGGCAAGGCAGGTTTTCAAACTTTATATTCTGCATAAACAGATATACTGTAAGTTAGTACAAATTACATGTAGCTTTGTTTCAGAACTTGGTCACTGACATTGAAAGGAATATTAATACTGTGTATCTTCTTGTATTTCCTAGATACCGGGTGGTTATGCTGCTACGGCCTAAATCAATATAGGCTCAAAAGTATCAGACTGTCATTGAGTGCTGCTCACGACATCACAGCCAAACATGGGTCGCTACCTTAGCATCAACCTACTTTCAAATTCCTTGGATGGGAAGAGGTTACGATCGTACTGCAAAATCAAGTACCTCATTAGTATTCTCAGAAACTTCCCTCATCTGGCTAAGACGCCCCTCTCCCTGGACCTCCATAGATATTCGCTGCTGTCCTCTCATCCTCCAAGCTTCACACGAAAAGCCATCTTTAAGAATACAAAGTTGAAACACAGTAATACGCACTCTACCTCTGGCCACTTCCTCAGAGGTTGTACCATAGAAGTGAAACCTCTCCAGGCGGTGCGTTTCTACTCCTCCTCCAACAGGGATGCGTTCAAAGCTGAGGCGCCCATTGGGGTCTTTCAGGACGCACAGAGCACTTTTCACTTGAGTTCACTGGGAGTGCGTCTTGGTCAATCATTTAATCAACTATCCAGACACATAAATATTTATTTCAAGAGAAAGGACATGCCTGTTGTCCCTCTTGCTGGGAATGCCAGTCTTGTTGTCACAACTCCAGAATATCTAGGCAGGTTACAGAGGCGCAGTCAAAGTCAGAGGGCGGCCAGAGAGAGAAGAGTATCCGAGGGCAAAGATACAACGCAGACCTTGAAATGCAAAGACCAGCAAGAAACCTCAGAATCCCAGCCAGAAACAGGTCCTCCACTCCAGGCGCATTCTGGACTGCAACTATTTCACATCAGCGCTCTGGCAACAAGATTTGGAGAAAGCTACAATTATGTTGCTAATCACATCAACTCAGTTTTCTCCCGGGGTCCTGCAAAAGAAATTCAAATGCAGGAGACTTTGGAAGAACTGTCTAACACCGGAGGGTCAGCGAGGAGGCAGAGGAGGAGAAAAACACAAATAAGTTACATGTACATTAAAAACCCAAAAGAAGCTGAACCGTCTGAAGTAAAAATGGATTCTAACCAAGCAACAGTGAAAAGTAATGATATCTCCAGTAACTGGGATGAGGGTTACCTTCACTTTACAAGACACATCAATAGATACTTTGGTGCCAAAGTTACAGATGAAGCTGATCATCTTGCTGTGGAAAACAGTGGTCAAAAACACTTCTCAGCACAGTCCACCTCAAACACTCAAGATGCACCGTCACAGGTGAAGCAGGAAGAATATTGCATCCCCAAAACTGGAGGACTATTTCACACCAGCAGCCATACGACTAATTTTGGGGAGAGCTACTTCCAAATGGCCAGTCACATCAATCAGTATTTCAAGGGCCAAGGTGCTTCGGAGGAAGAAGTGGACAGAGATCTCCTTATTGGAATGGAGCCTGGCTCTGCTACCGCCCAGAAGGTACAGACTGTATCCTTCATGGACTGCCTTCGGCACCCCACAAGTGCCATCCCTAACCTGCTGGGTGACTATCTTAAACTGGGCCCCTGGGCGCCGACCAATCAGTCCAAACCTGCCACAGCTTCACTGGGGGCCACATTTAATAGAAGGGTGAGTTTAATAGAATTCTCTGGAGCTAGCAGAATTGGGTAAATTCACTTTCACCAAATTCAAGTCAGTATTATTTACTCTGAGTTTAGCACACTTGAAAAAGTATGGTTAGGTTGCGGGTACTCTGTAATGTACTAACAAAACACTGAGGAATTCAAAATGTTGCTTGTCCGATTGGGGGGGGGAAAGAAAAAACACCTAAACCCAGTTGTAACACAAATGTTTGTAACCTGTTTCTGTGTTCTCAGGTTGTCTTGAGTAAGAGGCAGGCAGAGGAAAAGACACATGGGTTGATTGGCAGTCTGGGACAGGCCTTGTCTCCAGAAGCTCTGACTGCCTGCATGGAAGCACTCAATGAACACCTGATCCACTACCCATCATGCAAAGCTTTAATGTGGCAGGTCTGTGACGACTTAAACAATTAGATGATCTAAGCATTTGTGCAAACTGGTTCTAACCCAGTGAATGATTCGAAGCTGGCTCTATTTCCAGGAGAAAACTGCAGGTACGCTGTTGAAACAACGGCGCCGCTATAGAGACAACCAGGAACTTCAGAGCGCCATAAGAGAAACCTTGGCTCTGATTGGCTACGTGGATCCAGTCAAAGGTCGTGGAATAAGAGTGCTCTCAATTGACGGTGGTGGTACAAGGTACTTGTGAGAAACTCACTTCATGTGTACTTGCTGTATGTAGAGCCCCATTTAAGCCAGTCTCAATGTTTTTGTACATGTCTTTTCCAGAGGAGTGGTGCCTCTGCAGGTGTTGAAGCTGCTGGAAGCCGAGACAGGCAAGCAGATCCACCAGCTGTTTGACTACATCTGTGGAGTGAGCACAGGTGAGGAACAACACAACTGAGGAGACATACCAGGAATAACATAACCTATAGCATGTTGTCATAAACTGCTTCATGCTTCTCAACCTAAACCTTTCATGTCTGCTTGTCCTACTTTTTCTCTCTCTCTGCTTGTGTTTATAAAAGGCGCAGTCCTAGCCTTCATGCTGGGTCTGGCCCGTTTCTCTATAGAGGAGTGTGCGGACATGTACCGTCGATTCGGCTCTGATGTCTTCCGCCAGAACCGCCTGGTCGGTACCATGAAGATGGGCTGGACACACTCCTACTATGACACGGAGACCTGGGAGACAATACTACAGTATGCACATAATGGATTATAGCAACGCTCTAGTTAGAATGATTTCTACAGATGTTAAAAGCCAGCATTCTGCTCTTAATGTATATTTCATTTCTGTTTTTATCTTATTCAGAGAAAAGATGGGTAAAAGATTACTGATTAGAACTGCCAGAGATGAGTTAAGTCCCAAGGTAAGGAAGCTGATTTTATGATCAAAATCACTATGAGTCCCATTGCAGTAATGTAATATTGTTGGTTTGATGAGGCTACAATGGATATAGACTAGAGTGCCCCAGTGTGGTCAGACTATAGATAGCAGTTACAATTTATGTAAGCATAAAACAATAGTCTGCTCTCTCTGTAGTTTAATACTGCTGTAGTTTTTGTGAATGTTCCAAAGATAACAGAAGGTGTTGATATCTGGTCAGGTTTCAGCAGTCAGCGCAGTGGTGAACTGGGGTAACAGTCCAAAGGCATTCGTCTTCCGTAACTACAACCACACACCAGGCTCTCTCAGCCGCTATGCAGGAGGCTCTGGCTACCAGATGTGGGAGGCAGTGCGGGCATCGTCAGCTGCCCCGGGCTACTTCCAGGAGTTCCCCCTACAAAGCGACATCCACCAGGTCGGAAAATACAGTCACTTCCGCCTTTAAAGTCGAATGGTGCATTATGGCTGAGAATGCATTTGTTTGACAGTCTATCAGTCTGCTTGTTAAGTCAACAGAGTCAAAATGAGGTTACTAAAGGACATATCTCTTTATTTTTTGGCTGAGACACAAGACACGTCATTAGATATTTTGATGCCATGTTTACTGATCAGTTCTCATCATGATAGATGCCCAAGCCTCAAAGTGCCTCATCGTAACTGAAGGAGGAGTAAAGAACAAATCAGGTCTTCTCCAGCAGACAAACAAGTTGTGGAGACAGCAACTTCCAAATGATTGAGAATGCATTTGTTTACCAGGCTATTTGTTAACTAAACATAATGGCCACTGTTTTTTATTTTTTGGGTTCACACACATGGCTCAGAGTGAGATAGAATTGAACAAAATGCTTATCTTGTAGAAACGGGCTTATCTCTGTGTCTCCTTGTAGGATGGAGGCATTATCCTCAACAACCCCTGTGCCTTGGCTGTCCATGAGAGCCGTCTGTTGTGGCCCAACCAGCCCTTCCAGTGTGTGCTGTCACTCGGAACTGGTCGCTATGACAATGCTAGGAGGGGCCCCACCACCTGCACCAGCTTGAGGGCCAAAATCAGCAACCTGATCAGCAGTGCCACCGACACTGAAGGGGTCCACACCCTGCTGGATGACCTGCTAGACCGAGACGTCTACTTCCGCTTCAACCCCATGCTGAGTGCTGTGGTGTCGCTGGACGAGAGCAGGCCGGGGGCCATGAACCAGCTGCACAGAGACACCCAGATCTACCTGGAGAGAAACCGGCCCAAGCTGGCCAGGCTCTGTTTGAACTTGGGTGCAGAGCGTTCACCTGCTAGCCGAACCAAGGACTGGATCAGTGAGAGGGCCTGGGAGATGAAGCAGAGATGGGTATGAGAAGGTATGAGGCGTGGATATACGAAGATGCATATGCACATGCACACACATACATATGCACACATACAGTATGTACTACATTAGTATCCTGTTCTGAACATGTCTCTTATGTACTGTAGTAGTTTGATGACAGCTTGACATGCACACAGAGAGACAAATACGCACATGCAATGCACTTTAGCTTTATAGAGCATGTTCATTGTGTAATCAGTACACTACAACATAAGTACTATCTTTTGAAAATGTTACGTTTTTCAGTGTTCACAGGTTATTGACTGTGATGTAGGAATACTGCTCACTGTATATTTTCATGTGACATAGCAGCTGATGTAACATATTATTGTATTACTTGGGCATTTTGTGGGTATATGTTTTAAATAAATTGATATGATTAATTGTGAATTGTCTTTTATTCTTGATGTTTAAAAACTCTTACTTAAACTCGTACTTCACACTGAAGTAGTTATCTACACTTTTCTTCGTCCCAGTAAGTCAGCCTGACCTCGGCTAATGATGTAAGAGCTTATCAATAAAGAAGAAGTCGTCCGTGCATCGCATTAACCAGGAATCACTTGAATGTGAGGGGTTAAATTCACCCCCCTGTGTCTGGAAGCTGTGCCCTCCCTGTCCACAATAGACTGACTTTGTTTGAGACAGAAAGGCTTTGTGTGCGAGAGTGTGTGTTCGTGCCAGCCAGAGAGAAGATACAAGGTCAGTATCCCACCCCCCTCCTAGCACTCCACTGAAAAACAAAACGACATGAAATTATTTGATCTCTTAAATAAGATGTAGCTTGTTGCTGCTAGATTAAGGTGCAGGCATGCAGGTTCAAATAATCAATTGATGGATGACATATCAATTCTGTTTAACCTTACTGTCCTAGTACAATGGAGATGACGTTATATTTATGTGTGGATTTCACAAAGGATTTATTATAACAGGCGCTCAGGCCCGGTTTGCCAGTCGCGTGACCAGAGCTTTGGACAGCCGTCCTGATGGGCCACATGGGCCTCTGTTATCTCGTCTGTCATTCTTACTCACCTGCTCAAACATGATGGAGTAACAAATAAGACTCTAAAAACAGAAGCTGCTGGTGAAGTGAAGCTCAGAGTGGAGATGCTGCTTTGAATCTACTGTGACAGAAGAAGAGAGGAGTCTGCTTTGTAACAATGTAGCAGCCAGCTTTCAACGCAAAGGTGAACAAGGAGCAAAGAAAACAGGCTCTTAACTCAAAGGTAGGACCTGTAACATTCAGCAATTACTCCTGGTTTAGCCTATGGTGAATACTGATGCTCTGAATATAAAGCATACAGCATTAAAGCACCTTAAGATGCCGGCGATGTGATCTTTGAATGTCCCATTAAGAACGTATATCACCGTGTGAAGGAGTGCTTAAGTCCTCGCAGCTGTCATTGATTCAAGACAGGCATCACTGGAAGTCAAGCTTTTAATGATGTCATGCTTCATTGAGAAGAGGGCTGGGTCTGCAACTGAATCAGCAGTTTTGTATGCGAGAGAATACTATATTGTTTGGTTCCCACGGCTTCCATTGAGACGGCTGATATGCATTTACATCACTCTTTCTTGTGGCACTGGCCTTACCTTACGACTTACGATATTAGGAAATCGAGTAAAAGTTTAATGTCAGGTTTATAGTGCTTAATATGCGTGGTTCTTTGTCCGAAACAATTTTTACAGGATGCTTTTGAGAAAGTTTGTTGTCCCAATCTAATTATAAATTGAGTCAACAAGTCAAGCAGTCAAGTCTGAAAGATGTAGACGTTTTGATTGTACTGTGGTGATAACTTATAAATAGCCCTTTGTATGTAGTATAGCGTTCTGCTCAACAGGAATTTCTCCCCTACCCCTCCTTGTACTCCCCCTGATGCAGTGACGTCAAAGTGTGAGTGATAGGTGCTCGCTGAGTCTGAACAGGCAGCCTGTGTGGTTGAACACTCCCACATGCCATCTGCTCTTACCCAAGTCCTGTTCACACGTGCCAAAGGAGACCCGTGAGCATAGAGACCTTCTTGTCGTCACTGAGCTGGCTCTGTCTGCCTCTCTGCCTCTTCACTGTGCAATCTGGTGCATGGCACTGATCACTGCTCACTGCCAGGCCTGCTTCAGTTGAATGTATGGGGAGAAAAGCCCGTTCTGGGAGCCAAGTGTCCCAACATACTCTCCTGCTTTTGTTTCCTGTGTGTGAGGCAACTCAAGATGTGTTTCAGTCACGAAGACGGAGGTGGGGTTCGGGGACAGAGCATCAGCTACTCTGGCTGTGTCATCTGCAGTGCTGAACAAAGTCTTTAATGGATTACGTCACAAAAATTGCTCTGATACCCTTTGCAAATGTGGATGAAAAGAAATCCATCCCTTATGAGTAATGCAAATAAGAATACTTTAGTTCTAGTAGTAGGCTTGATTTCATCTATAGGGTGCTATCCCACCTTATTTTATTTTATATCTTTCCCCCAAAGCTATTGTTTAGCCCAGTCAATGCTGGTCTGTATATGGGGGCCTATGTGGATGCCTGAGCGCCTACACAGGTCAGCACTCTGGACAGCCTTCAGATGGCTTTTGTCTCGCACAAATACAGCTCCTCCTGGGCCCTTGGCACTGTTTCTCGAAAAGAAAACTTTTTCTTCCCTGCAGGGTTTTTTTCTTCAGCTGAATGGTAATGACCTTTCTTCCTCTGAGGATATGCAGCTGGGTGGCTGAGTGTAATCTCTGTTCCACACAAAAGAGGATAAATGCTAATTGGTATCTGGTTACAGAAAATTGAAGAAGTAGGAGGGTGTGGAGGAAGTTTAAGATGCAGAGTTTCACACCACAAGAGGTTAGCATGAAGAAATACTGTTTACAGTAGTAATTTGGCCTTTCTGAGAAATATTTGAATGTTCTTTGATTCAATTTCACAGCTATTGCACTGAAGTCATATGACATGTAAAATTCATATGAGAGAAACAAATATTGCTTTCATCCTCTGTTCCCTGGCTCTCCCCAGTCAACAATAAAGCCCACACTTTGATGTCACGAAAACCAACAAGAATGTAAATTGCGCAGAATATGGGTTGTTTTGTGCTTTCATCAGGCCCAAGTATGTCTGTGTACTGACAAATCACATTGAGTCACACTGGGCCAGGTTAAAGAAAACGTTATTCAGCGTTGAAACAAACTCATTACTGAGGCGGTTCCTGTGTGGCTCATCAAGAAAAGGATGTCACGCCCTGCCATTCTCTGCCAGAAATAGATCAAATACCACATTATTCCCTCCCCAAGACTTGACGTAAGCAATTCAAACTGTAATTGTCACATTTCTTAGAACTTTTGTTCGTTATGTATTTATGTCTCTGTGCAGACAAACTTTGTGATTGTGCTTGATGGAGATGAGTTGTTAAGAAAAGAGCCTGGCAAGAGCCGTGAAGTGGGTGAGGTGTAGGTGGTGTATGGCGCTCATTCATTATTCATGAGATGGGTGGGCAGAGTGTAAGTGGCAGTGACAGACAGAAACTGTATTACTGAAGCTTATCCTCTCCTCTGGGGTTCTTGACCTGTTATTTGAAGGACTAAGGAATTAATTGGTATACTGCACAAACAAGGATAATTTCCTGGACACATTCATTGGAATTATCAATGCACTGGGGAAGCCGCAGAGATGGGGAGGAGAAATCCCTGATTTGACTTTACATGAGAGGAAGGTAGGCTAATGCCAACTGTGCCACAGCAAATAGTTATGTTTTGTTATGTTTATGCTCTGCAACACAAGTCATGGTTTATTACATATTTATAGTGATAACTTGATTGAAAGCTTTTGAAGAAACATCTAATGAAAAGCATTGGCACACTGATTTAGAGTCTCTTGATGTGTTGTGCCTTTGTTTGTGATACTGTCCTCATTCTGCTCCCAGAGACTGTGTTTTGTCCTGTTTAATTTCAGTTGCTGTTCAGCCTAGTCAGACACTGTACAAGTGAACACTACAATTTATTCCTGTAATGCATTCAGGGGGTTCATTTTCATGGATGGGAAGCAGTCGACTTGAGACACAGTTTGACCCCTGCACTCGTGCTGCTGGATGTGAAAATAACAATAAACTGCTCTGTTGGAGAGTGTGATGGTGTGATCCAAGTGGGAGAGATGTTCGTTGCTGCAAGGCAAATGCATTGCGGAGAACGTTTAGGATGCAAGGTTTCACATCTCAGGTTTAGGCTTGTCACTGCACAAAATGAATGTCTTGTAGATGTTGTCTTTTTTGTCTTTTCTCATTACATTTTGAGAATAGGAGAATTAGCGGACCAAGAGTATTGCTGGATTCCATGCACTGTAAAGATGGGGACACTGGTCGAGCCAACTCTACTGCTGCTTTTATGGCAGAGTGTATGGGCTTTGGACATACCACTGGAAAGTGAGTCAATAACTTACGATCTGTCCATTTGCTGCTTGTAATTTATAAGATGTATATTGTCGTCTCGCATGATAAGTGCCTGATGTACTAAGGTAATTTATTTCCCCGCCTACAGTCAGACAGCCCCCAACCATCATAAAGCAGTCTGTGAAGGAGCATATTGTTGACCCCAAAGACACCATGGTCATAGAATGTGAAGCCAAAGGAAACCCTCATCCAATGTAAGAGCTGACTGTCAACACTTTTTGTAAATACCAACTTCATTCTCTGCAAACCAATTCATGGTTTTTCCGTCTTGCTTCACGCTTTGCTTGATCACCAAGTTTCTCATGGAGGCGCAACGGGAAGTATTTCAATGTGGCACGTGACCCTCAGACATCGATGCGCAGACGCTCGGGGACACTGGACATCTACGCCTGGAACAATCCAGATGAATATGAGGCGGAGTATCAGTGTATTGCTTCCAATGAGTATGGCTCTGCATACTCCAACAAGATCAGACTGCGACTTTCCAGTGAGTTCATTATGATGACTATTATAGAATAAAATATTTGTAAGTATCCACTACTGACATACCACTGACAGGAGATGTACAGTGACCTCAGTAAATATTTGGGCAGCAACACAATCCACATGATTATTACTTTGTAATTGAAATGACAGCAACAAAATGTTTTCATCGGTATTTATGCAGATTAAGATTGTATTCAGTAAACTAATCGTTTTCCATATGTAGTCGCACATTTGTACTGTGCGATGGCTTGTAAAACTCTAATGCATAAACATCAGCAGATGTGACATCTGTCAAGGTTTTCTTTCAAGCCTATTTCCATTTCACTGTTCCTGTGAGGATTCAGCTTTCTTTATCCTTGGCTCTATGTTGAATATAATCTCTCAACACAGGTATAATATGAGCAAATACTAAAATGGGGGAGACTAAGGACTGTCTTTAATTGTTTATATAGTAGAAGATACTCTCAAATTTAAGCTGATCTGCACTTGAGCCATTTCACAACCAAATTAATTGAGTATGGAGTTCAGCATCGACCGTTTGTTGCTGTCCAGATACTCACTGGAAGACAGCAATGAACACTGATCAATTAAATAAATTCCAATCTGCTGAATATGTTTACCATTTTAAATCTCAGTCTTCAAAATTTAACTTGAATCAATACTACAAAGACAAATCTGCTGCTTAGTGAAGAAATGTACTGATGTGTGCTCCTGCAGGGCCCCCTCTCTGGCCCAGGGAGATCCTGGAGCCTGTGGTGGTCAGTGTCGGCTTGCCTCTGGTCCTGTCCTGTGATCCGCCGCCTGGCCCGCCTAAACCTGACACCTACTGGATGTCCAGCTGTAAGTGCCCCTCTAGACTTAACTCTTGTTTATGTAAAGGTTTCAGATACACTAGCACTGATATTGTTTATTAATCTGCTCTTTCCTGAACAAACAAGCTTTCATTACTTCGGGAATTCTGGCGGTTGTCATACATCTCCTGTGATTTGACTTCCTGATACATTCACAGCACCATTTCTCATTTCAGGTTCCTTTGCAAGACCTTTTAACTGGCCAATTCAGACCGCTTTCCCCACCATGCAGCCTGTGCGGCAGGACCGCAGGGTATCCATGGGAGTGAACGGAGATCTGTACTTCTCTAACGTCCTGATCAATGACTCTGCCACTGACTACTGCTGTAATGCCCGCTTCCCTCACAAGAATAGCATTCAGCAGAAGAGGCCTGTGGTTGTCAAGGTGCTTACAAGTGAGTAATGATTGTGCACTGACACTTGCGTACTGCAGCACCACACAGGCTGGATGGAGTATTACAATATGGACATGGAATATTAATCAATACATTGTCAAAGTATACTTCTGCACACTTTATGTACTCTAACAGATGAGCTTCTATTCTATTTCTCGGTACTAACTGGCCTTTTTTTTTTAACTCTCTAAGCGTTTGGTCTATTTTCCCCATTACTGCTGGTAATCCTGTTTTTTTTTATCATTGACATACTTACATACTTATGGAGCATTTTGTTTTATTTCAGACAATCCTTAAAAAGACTCATCATTGTTTCACTCCAGCCTTACTTTAGTGTGGTGAGTGTGTGCTCTGCTTCAATTGCCCTTCCTTATTTTCTGAGTTTGCTTCCTAAAATGAATGACCTCCTCTGCTTGTCAGCCTACACTGCTGCGTTAAATTCTCTTATGCTCAGACCGGCTTGTTGAATGCTTGAGGCTCGTATGACTGGTGTGTTGTGGTGTGTGTTCCCTCTGCAGCTCGCACAGTGGCCGAGGCTGCCCCCACCTGGCTGTCTCCCACAGGCTCATCCAGCTCTAAACTGGTGCTGCAGGGAGAGGAGTTGCTCCTGGAGTGTATCGCTGCAGGAATGTGAGTCAACTCGAAATCCCAAGAGGTCCAGTTGTTGCAGACCATTCTGTCACGCTATATTCAATGCCAGTATTAAACTGATGAGACAGACTGAGTGATATGATATGCAGTTATGTGTGTGATCTTCACTTGATTTCATAAAAGACATCCCAACTAAAGCTTTGTTTATCATTATAATGAAGGCCAACTCCTCACATTACCTGGACCAAGGATGGTGAGAACTTGGTGGTGACATCACGCATGAAAGTAAAGAACTTCAACAAGATGATTCAAATCCCCAAGGCGTCTTTTGATGACGTGGGTGAATATGCCTGCACTGCTACCAACAAGATTGGCTACATCGAGCACACCATAACTGTCCGAGTCAAAGGTGAGACACATTTTCAGAAACATGTTCTCTTTCCTTACCACACAGGAATCTTTTTCCACCACTAACATAGAACTTGTGTTTGACAGCTGCCCCATTCTGGCTAGAGAAGCCCACTAATTTGATCTTGGCCCCTGAGGAAAATGGACGCTTGGTATGTCGTTCTGATGGGATCCCTCGGCCCACGATCCGCTGGTTTATCAACGGGGAACCAATTGAAAGTAGGTGTCCACCCAAACAGCACTGCAGCTCATACCTACAAGCTGTAAATAACATTTCTCAGTAATATTACAGATACAGTATTTTTCTGCTATGTCTCTCATCTCCAGCTGCCACACCGAACCCTAACAGGCAGGCGTCAGGAGATACTCTGACCTTCCGCGGTGTGACGCTTGCAAACACTGGTGTCTATCAGTGCAATGCTTCAAACCAGTTTGGATACTTAATGGCCAATGCTTTTGTCAACGTACTACGTAAGTTACCACTCTGTCATCCATGGCACATACAGTGTACAATATTGAATTCTATGTACCATGAAATATCATGGAAAATCCACTTAAAACGCTTTAACACTGTGAAAAAACACCTATTGGCAATGTGCCTTGCATTTCTGGGTCCAATTTGTTGTTTGGTGGTGTACTTTTCTTATTCCATTAACTAGCCAAATGTAGACGATGCAGTGTCATGTCGAGATATTTCTAGCTCAGCTACAATGCGGTTGATAGGAGATTTTTTTTTTCAGTTATCTAAAACATAAATGGTAAATGTGAGAGTTTGGTGTCAATCCCTCAGAATCAAAGAGCAAGGGCTTCGTTCTAGACACATGTCCGTTCTGTGGATGTTGTCAAAAATCACTTACTTAAGTAGAGGTGGCTGATCCAGGCTGAAGGAAAGTGGGTATACACCAAAAAAGCAAATTACAACACTTCATCACAAAATAACTCCTGGAATGCTTTGAACATCATAAATGAATGGTATATAACAGTGTAAGTGTATTTTGGGGGGATTTTCCTTTAAGCTACTATGGCACTGGTCTTGCATGGTAGAGTGTTGTATTCTATATTTCTAGATGCAACGCCACGTATCCTCGGGCCCAGGAATGAGCTCATGAAGGTGGTAGAGGGCAGCCGCACCCTCTTAGACTGTCGCTACTTTGGTTCTCCAGTGCCTGACTTGCGATGGTGAGGACATGCTTTTTATCTGATACTTTCCTGTAAAGAGTATCTTCACACGTCAGCTCGAAGTGGTGCGTGTCTGCATGTGTGTGTGCTTGTGCGTCTCTTCACACAGGTCTAAATACGGGCAGGGGAATCTCGAAGGAAATCGTTTTAAGGTCTACAGTAACGGGACCTTAGAGATCAAGCGCATACGGGTCGATGACCAGGGAACTTACCTGTGCATAGTCAGCAACATCGCAGGAAGAGATGAGAGTCAATTCCGAATAGAAGTTAAAGGTGAAGTTTGCAGTGGTTCATGCCAAAAATCTTTCAGTTAGAGATCATAATATGACACACACACACTTTTTTGCCTGTGTAATGCTCTAGAGTTTTTCATCCATTCCTCTCAGAGCCTACTATTATTACCAAAAGACCACAGAATATGAAAGTTATCCGTGCAAGCGATGTGCGCTTTGAGTGTGGCGTGAAATCCGACACCAGCACCTCTGTCACAACCACCTGGATGAAAGACAAAAAGGCAGTCACCTTCAGCTGGAGGTGAGACATTTTTAATAAATGTTATCTTCTTTTTGAAATTGTATCTATAATGCAATGGAAGATACACTTTTTGTTTTCTCGTGATTAAATACAAGACTGTCACTCAAACCGATGAGATTCCTGGTGCCACTAGTACTTCTTTGTAATCCTCAGGATCTCTCTGGATGAATCAAATCTGGTCATCACTAATGTAAACAGAGGGGATGAGGGCAATTATACCTGCATCATCACCACTGATATGGACCAGAAGTCTGCCTCTGCACGCCTAATGGTGATGGGTATGGCACGTTTAAAATAAAATACATTTCATTGAACATATGTTATGCTTTGTAACTTTTCATCCTCTTTTGTGCAGACCGTCCTGACCCGCCCACTAACTTGCAGTTATCAGATCCGTACGAGCGCAGTGTAAGACTCAGTTGGGTCCCTGGAGACAGCAACCACAGCCCCATCACAGGTAACAACCCTGCAACTAACTAAAACGCTACATTTATGATGTGTGTTATTGTTTTATGGTCATTCTTGTTATAATTACCAAACATTTTGGCTGTTTTCCATCAGTAAACAATATTCGGATAATCAATAGCTCGCCCTTGTGCAATTCTCCAACAGAGTTCCTTGTACAGTATGATGAAGATGACTGGTTGCCAGGCAAGTGGAGAAACCTGTCGACGTACCCAGGGACCTTCAACTCTGTCATTCTGCAACTTTCACCATTCAGTTACTATGAGTTCCGGGTCATCGCTGTCAACGCCGTTGGACAAAGTCGTCCCAGTCGTCCGTCCATGCGCTTCCAGACCAGCGGCGCACGTGGGTTTCATGCTCATGAGCAACAGACATTTGTTTTCTTACGCTCTGTTCTCTGACAAAATGCATATTTGCAGTCAAAGGTGAATGATCTCAATGAATGACTGGATATGTTTTCCCGCACAGCCCCTGATGTCATCCCAAAGAACATAAAAGGAGTGGGTACATGGAGAAATAACATGGAGATCAGCTGGGAGGTAATACATATTGTATCCTCCTAAAACTGTGACGCTTTCATATTTATCTTGATTATCTTAAGTCTTGAATATTTATCAAATGCTTCCTATCACAATAAAATCAAATGGTAATAGTCATTGTTAAAAGTCATTGTTTTTGTGCCAGTGATCAGCACCTCATGAATTTTCTTTCCGTGTGCCAAACGTCCACATGAATATGATTTCCCTGTCTGATCTGGTCCTCAGCCTCTGACCTACAGAGAGTGGAATGGGCCCCACCTGAAATATCTGGTATGGTGGAGAAGGAGAGATTCCAGAGAGGAGTGGAAGAATGCCACCACAAAGTGGCTGAGATATTACATCTATGATGCAGACACCTTCACTCCATATGAGATCAAGGTCCAGGCTGTCAACGACTTTGGGCTGGGCCCGGAGTCTCCTGTTGTCATTGGTTACTCCGGGGAAGACCGTAAGCATCAACACCATCCATTGTCAATCAGCAACATTACGATTAATAAATAGATGGGATACAGGTCCCATTAATAGTTTTCTCTCGCTCATGTCCAGCTATGGGTATCCAGTGACACTAGAAAAATAAAGAGAGGAGATCTAATGCAAAAAGATAGTTTAGGCTACATGCTTCGAATGGATAAACTGTCTTCAGGCAGTCTCAGACAAGCACTAGCTGATTTTATTGTGATGTATGTACTGTATTATATTTACTTTTCATCTTTGCGACTGTTTACTTGAATCAATAGTGTTCTTTTTGCATCAGTTGGAAAGCAGAGAGGGAGACAGAGGAGGGGAGACACAGGGGTGATAGTTCTGACAGAATTTGATCCTTTGCCAGCACTGAAACACACATGGCTTCAGAGGCAGCAGACTTAACCACTCAACAATCTCTGAACACTTCTCCCCTTAGTAGTGTATCATCTGTATGTTCCCCAGGTCCCCTAGCTGCACCCATCAACCTGAGAGTGTCCAACATAGAGAGCACCGAGGTGACTGTGCACTGGGACCCGGTGTCTCGCAGCTCTATCATGGGAGAACTGAAAGAATACAAGGTGTGTCTACTGTGAAATGTAAAATGGCATTATGGATTTAAGCTATTATTAAAATATTGTCAAGCGATTGCTTAATGCCTGTTCATAAACGGAACAAAAGAAATTCAGGGCACATTAAATTAGGATAGTCCCATGCTGGTACACAACTTACTATCAAGTGACTATAATGTGTCACTAAAAGGTCTCAGTCTCAGGAGTTTCAGGTGATACAGTGTGAAAAGTAGTCTAAATATTTAATGTCTGGGTTAGTGTTAATCTTAGGGTTGTGCTTAGGTTTAAAATGGGGTTAGGGTTAGGCTAAAGTCAGGGTTAGGGTTACATAGATCACATCTGTCATCTGTAGAGGTGCAGCAAATAGGCAAATAACATTTTGTTGAGCATCTATTTTTGTCCCGATAGTTGAGTATTAACACTGGACTATCCAAATAAAGTGTTACCGAAATTCACAATCCAATGCTGTTGAGGCATTGCAGCAAAATTGAAATGCTTCGTGTGTCGTCTGTCCATCTCCCAGGTGTACTTCTGGAGGGACAGCAGCCAGCTGAGATGGCTGAGTGTCAGCAGGGCTATGAAATCTAAAGAGCTCTCCGGCCATGACCCAGAACCCTCTGGGGTGCTTTCTGGGCTCTTACCCTACAGCAACTACAAGATGTACATAGTGGTGGCCAACAATCGATACGAAGGGCCGCCCAGTAATACTATACATTTCTCAACACCTGAAGGAGGTAAGAGTTGCCACATAACCAAAGTTCAGGGTTTTTCCTCACTAATATTACCTCGCAAGGAAAAAAAATATCTGAGTATAGGTATAAAAAAAAAAGACCATTTTCGATCTGATTGTCCTCTTCCCAGTGCAAGTAAAGCTCAAGTAAATATGTTTATTTCCAAACCTTATGCTTGTTGTGTCCTGCTGTGTGTCTGCCTGTAGTACCATCTGCTCCCAGATCCTTCAGGATCCAACAGCGACATCTGGACACTATTTATGTCGACTGGGACCGGCCGGCAGAACCCAATGGAATCATCACTGGGTATTCCCTCAAGTACCAGACAGGTAGGCCAGCTCATTACTGGAAACTCTCGAATACCTCCAGAGATTTTTCAGCCTTCATAGACTACACATTCAAAGTATAATGTACTATTCTGCTTTCCTCCTTGGAGAAATACCAATGTTTCTATAACAGGTGGGGATATATTCTATTAAATACAGCCGACAAGAGTTTTCACATGACACTTGAGCGCGCATCCCCACAGCACATAATAGCGCACTTAAATACGCACTCAAAGACCAGGATATTCGTAGAACCCACTGAAGTGTGTTCTTGAGAGGGCAATAAACACTTATGTAGGCACTCTAAAAGCAGGTAAGGTGCTTAACAGCTCAGTCTTGTGCACTCTCGCAGCACGAAGAGGTCTCGTAGCTCGCTGACAGTTTCCCTCTCGCCCCAGTGAATGCTACCAGGGGAGAGGAGCTGCGGGTGGAGGAGTTCCCTGCAAATGTATCAAGTTTCTCTGTCCGGCGATTCGACCGCTACACTCGGTACAGGTTCTCCCTGGCAGCACGAACTCGGGTCGGGGTCGGGGAATGGTATACCGAGGAGTCACCCCACTACACCACTGAAGGTACTTTATTACTTGGTCCATGCCTCAAGACATTTACTGGTCTCTCAAATCAGCATGCGAACGATGACTTTGATGATGCGTGTACGCAGGTGTGTTTTTCTCCATGTGTGCTTTTTGTGTATCTACAGCTTATGCTCGGGACCAGGTGGACATCTCCACTCAAGGCTGGTTCATTGGAATAATGTGTGCTGTGGCTCTCATTGTGCTCATCCTTCTCATAGTCTGCTTTATCAAGAGAAGCCGAGGGGGGAAATACCCAGGTGCGGTGGTGCGATTCATTGCACTTTTCTCATGTAACTTTTTATGTAGAGATCCATATTTCTGAACCGGATGAGGAAGAATGTTATGTAGTTAACAAGGGAGCCTGTTTCCATTTCAGTACGGGACAAAAAAGACATTTCATTGGAGCCGGTGGATGACAAAGATCAGGAGGGTTCATTTGACTATCGGTAAGCTTTACAACTGATTGACTGGACTGATTGGAAACGAATAAATGACTTAAAGGTATAATATGTAACACTTCCGCATTGAAATACCTAAAAAACGACTAGACCTAGGTTATATATTTTTTTGAGTTGTGTACTTACATTATCCTAAATGTTTCCAACAATGTTCAAGCCCAGAGAATTCATACTTTTATTTAAGGTAACGGTGCGTTTCATTTGGTCGCCTGTCAGTGGCCCTTTACCCCCTAACCTCCGGGGAAACACGGGAAACACCAGATGATACGTCAGAGAGTGAGGAAGGAAGTCGGCGAACTAGCTAGCTAGCCACTCTGTTGTTTTTTCATTCTATTGTTTTTATTGCTCACTCGTGATGGGTCACGATTATTCATTCCTGTTCGCTGTCCCCGAAAGACAACAACTCCCATGATCCCACGCTACTTCACGACTTCATCAAACCTACGTCTTTTGTTTCTGTTTTGATTGAGACCCATAGCAGCAGAAATGACATAAGTGCGTTTAAGGCACTGCTGGTACCAGAAAAAAAAAAAGTTGATGAAACATTTAAGTAGGCCTACATCTTAAGTTATCAGTCGTGCCATGTCTTATCAAACATACTATAATGTTTTATCACATCTCATTTGAGGTTTCAAAGGTATCTTAAACCATATACCAGTATTGATAGCATGGGATGGTAATAACACTCAACACTCAATAAGTCATTGCATTTCTAACACTGCACCACACAGCACTATCGTTGTTAAAGAATATAATGACAATGGATATATTTTTACATCAAGTTGCTCTGTAACTGTGCAGTAGCATTCAGTTTGGTGAGTTTTAAACCAAAGTAATTGTTGCACAGATATCAGAAAGACTTCATGTAAAGTGCTGCCCACAGTAATAATGTCTTTATTTTTGGTAACTCCTTGATCATACTCCTTATGAATTTTTCTATTTACTCTTTCTATCTAAACCTACTTTCCCCCCAAACCTCCACCCCTATTCTTTTCGCACTGGACCACTCAAGGTCTCTTGAAAGGTATGAAAAGACTAAACATTGACACCTTGACACTATTGACACTTCAACTGCATGATTTCATATTCATTCATTTGTTTAAATGTAACAGGCAGAAGTGTGGAAGAGAGTTGTAAACAGCGTATTCAACAGGCTACTGGTAGTACTATAGGCATGTTTTGAGTGGGTGATGAATGAAATATTATCAGATCTCAAACAATCTCATTGAAACCCTTCTAATATTTCAGGATAGCACGTGTCTCCACTCTTCCCTATTCACGGCGGTATGTATTCTGTCAATGTGTTACTGTAAAATTGACACAAAAGAAGAAATTATATCATCATCATATTTAAATAAATCCCTGGCTAGTGACAGTTGAGCTTTAAATCTGCATCTTCTCCACCACTGATATCGGGTAACCATAGCGAATTATACGTCTAATGTCATCTTGTTTTTTGCAGGGAGGAGGAGAGAGGGCTCCAGAGAGGCCAGGCGTCTGTGGAGGCGATGATGAAGCGAACAGACAGCGACGACAGCCTGGTGGACTATGGCGAAGGTGGTGAGATCCCGTTCAACGAGGATGGCTCGTTCATCGGCCAGTACACAGGGAGCAGGAGAGACGTCAGGGAGGAGTTGGACTTTGGTGGGAGTCTGGAGCTCCACTCTCCAATGAATGCCATCTACTCCCTGGCATAACCTCCAACTGGCCAGCTTCCTCACTTAAACTCCACTCTGTCGTCTGACTTGACCATGCTTGTAGCCTCCACCTTGTATTAAGAACCTGGAGGAACCACGGTGCTTGTAGTCTATCTTTGCTGTGCCTGCAAGTGGGAACAGTTGGAGCCTCTATCTCCTCACATCTTGCTCTGCATTGACAATGCAATACGCAAGCATTTTAACAAGAACACGGTGGAACAGCTGGGACAATTCTCTGGGAGATGAGACACTTACCCATCTGATAAAAAGGAAGCTTTACACTTTGTTACTTCTGTTGCATTTCCTGTAA
>OMOV01093878.1:35763-54153 GCA_900312565.1 Beryx splendens
TAATGGACCACATACCATACTTTTCAGGATCACACGACACATTATATAATCCCAAAACTTATATTTGCCTCTCTTCATTTTATACACCAGCGATGAAAGTACATTGTGACGGTATCAAATGTTCTCAGTGATAGGTGAAGGATAATAAAATCTCTCCAGGGTCTAATGATTCATCTGCGCTATAGTGCCAGTGTAATATTGTTGGTTCACATTTTGATAGTTCACTATTGATGGGGGACAAGAGGTCAAACCAGCAGGGGAATCAGCACGCAGCAACTGGCCACAAACCAGCTATAAAATCAGACAGTCACTGATGTATGTCTATAAAATGGTCTTATTAGATGTCTCTCTGTTTCACTCAGAATGGAGATAAATGGATATAATTAATCTTAATGTAACAGCCTTACTGCTTCTTTAGTTTTTTTTCTCTCATAACATTATTGTGTATTACCACAGTTGTGCTCTAAAGTAAATAAAGATCTTGTTTTTGATGGACACATTTGCAGCATTTTTTATATGACCGAATATTGAAATGAGCAAGTCTGTTTCGTAAGAGGGAAGTCTTTTTGTATGGTCTTCATCGGTTTGAGATTTGAGTTGAGATTTGAGTTATATGCTCATGTTTTGAAGATATGTTAATGTACTGGTCTACTGTCCAGTATAACCTTGACGGTCAACCAGACCTGACTCAAATACTAGCAAATAATTCTTATAGTTAGTATTAAACTGCTTACTTTAGACTTTAGACTTTAGACTTTATTGTCCCACAGGGGGGAATTCTTTTCCACAGCACTGTATTTGTTCGACAACTAACCATACATATGAACACACAGTGACAGCAATACAACAGCATTGACAACAGAAAAAGACAGACAGCAGTACACACTCAGGCCTGTTCAGCGACACCTCTTGTTTAAGGTGGCTATGACTGCAGGTATCAGGCTTTTCTCAAAGCGGGCCCTTCTGCACCTCAGTGCTCTGTACCAGCGCCCGTACTGGGTTTATGGCACCTGGACAATTTAGACAATGTAAGGTAAATTGTGAACTTAAGATAACTCATAATTACTTCATCCAGGGACCATACCGTTTTATGGAAAACCATATCTTATCTAATAACCTCCTCTACTTTATGAAGGCTCTTACGCAATAGCCTTGGACTTGCATTATATTAAGGTTTTATTGTCATTGATTACAGCAATGAATGTCAAAATCTTAAAGTCTGAAGGAACTTACAACAAGGGCTTAAGTCCAGACCGCCTTAACCAATTCCAAGACCTGGTCCAGTTGAGTTTGAGTCAAGACCAGAGAGAAGCGAGTGCTATTCAAGACCAAACCAGACAATAAACAATGTGCATGTTTTTCCAAATATAAATATAATGCCTCTTATCTCTGTTTCTTAAGGATTAAAGGATAAATGTGGTGATTTGGACCTACTGTATATATAATTTGTCTCTTACATACCTGTAGTACTTGGCCCAAACGGGGTTTGTCAAAATATCTCCAAAAAAGCCATTTGTAGTTGAGAGTAAACCTAAATTAAAATTAGCTCTGATTTCATAACACAATTCTGCCATTATCCACGCTTTCGCTAATCAGGAAATCACAGAACTGTTTTTCTCAGGCTGCTGTGGGGTGAAAGTGTGTCACTGGCAGCCTGATCTCGTTTTGCCGGCGGTCAGGTCAGACTGGAAACAATTGCACATGGAGGGAAAAAAGTCAGAAAGAAAAGAAAAAGTCGAGTCAACATCCAATAGTGGCTGAGACCAAGACAGGTGTGAGTCAAAACTGGACTCGAGAACTATCAGGCCTGCTTACGACATTAAGCACATGCTGTTGCCAGAGGTAGGCCCTACAGCCCTGGTGGCGAGTCTGAAAGATATTAGGAAACTAAAAGCTCAGAAGTGCTGTGTTAGTGTCATCCTACATGAGCACCATGGAAAATATCAATGTTCCCAAATCCTGTAATAACATAAAATACAATGCAGCTGCTCGTGTTTTTCAAGGTCGTCTTATCTGTATGGATTGTCCACCTCTCATAATCTGAGTCAGTTTACAGAGACATGGTTTTCATAACCTTACCTACAATAAAGATAAGTCTCTCACAGCTGATAGCTCCTTGTAGACTAACCTGACTAACTTAACAATGACATTATGTATGCTGTCCTGGAGAATCCATTACACCTTCCTGGAATGCAGCCTTTGCCCTCGTCTTACCACGTCTACGTATATAAATGACTCCCAGAGGGATCAGAGGCACCTCTAGACTCACACTTAGAAACAGGTAAGTCATAAGAACACACTGTCGCTTTTATATCACTTTTATCAAGTTAGAGGAACTCAGGTGTTGAATTAGGTGTAACATTACTACTTATTGTGGTACAAGCGATAGCCTGTATGATACACAACTGTTTCCATCCTTGCAGGTCACTTTGAGGAGAGAGTCCGACTAACACACCATGGCTCGCCTAACGATCTTGGCTGGTAAGTTAGATTCTTACTTGGCACTAATTGCTGTAATTCATTTAAAAGCAGTGTTACTGTCCAAGTATGGTGCAGTTTCTCAAAAAAAAAAACTTCTTTTTTTTTTTTTTTTTAGGACTGTCGCTTTTAATGGGCCTTCAAATGGGTATGAATCAATTCTCTTCTTATTTAATATTTTATTGATATTTGCAATATTATACTCTTCTTAATTGCCATTATCCAGAAGGGAAGCTTTATTCTAATGATTTCTCCCTTATCCAAAAGTGTCGTCTACCAAACTGGTGTGCTACTTCACCAACTGGTCCCAGTATAGACCAGGCGTTGGCAGATATACGCCTGACAACGTTGACCCCAACCTTTGTACACACCTGATCTATGCCTTCTCAATAATCAACCATGCCAACGAGCTGGTCACCTACGAGTGGAACGATGACGTTCTCTATAAGGCCTTCAATGGACTCAAGAACAGGTGAGTTGAACATGCTGTGCAAAAGACCAAGGATTAAACTTTAGCTTTACTGTTAGCCATAAGTCTGTCGTCATGTCAACTGTTGTTTTACAATAACTAATGATACAAAGTGTTGCTGAAGTTGGGATGTTTTTCATATGACTGGCTGAGGTGTTCATGTTCATTGTCAATTAGAGAGTTTCTATGCCACTGCTTTACAGAAACCCTGAGCTGAAGACTCTGCTGGCTGTTGGTGGGTGGAATTTCGGATCAGCACAGTGAGTTCAAAACGCCTCAACATGGAGGCCGTTGGATTAAATATTTATCTTGTTTATACTGAACAAGAACACTTTCAACAGTATAGCTGTTGGTTGTTTTTCATCTCTACAGATTTACCATCATGGTTTCGTCCCCTGCTAACCGCCAGAGGTTCATCCAGTCTACTATCCATTTCTTGAGAATGTATGGCTTTGATGGGCTGGACTTGGACTGGGAGTATCCTGGGGCACGAGGAAGCCCTCCAGAGGACAAGGACAGATTCACACTGCTTTGCCAGGTCAGTTTGGAAATTAAAACCTCAGACGGAAGTACCAACAGGATCCTACTGGCGGATTTATTATCACAACAACACAGCAGCATCATTTGAGCTACACAAACGATGTTGATTCAAACACGAATCATTCTCACATCAAACTCACGATTATCCTCAAAAATTTCCCTCTTGGATTTAGGAGTTACTGGCCGCCTATGAAAAGGAAGCTGTGGAGACCAAAAAACCAAGGCTGATGCTCACAGCTGCAGTGGCTGCTGGGAAGGGAAACATTGACAACGGCTATGAGGTTGCTGAGGTGTCAAAGTGAGTTCATGTGATAAAAAGTCAGGTCCTTGCTTTAAAATTGAAAAAACACTTATCTTAATACTGTCATCAATCCGCTTGTGTCATTGCGTGTCTGTATAACAGGTACCTAGACTTTATTAACGTCATGACCTATGACTTCCACGGAGCGTGGGACCCATTCACTGGTCACAACAGCCCTCTGTACCGCGGTTCTTCCGATATGGGAGAACACATCTATTTCAACGTGGTGAGTAAAATCCTCAACTAATTTCAGGAAAAGTCACAGCACCTGTCAGCTGCGTACCTAACAAGTGACTGTTTTAAATATTCGGCTAATACACTTTTTTCCCACAGGACTATGCTATTAAATACTGGAGAGACCTAGGAGCTCCTATTGAAAAGCTCCTGATTGGTTTTGCCACCTATGGGCGCACATTTCGCACATCTGCAGCAGCTAATGGTGTTGGAGCACCAGCCAGTGGAGCAGCCTCTGCTGGCCCCTATACCCGGGAGGCCGGGTTTTGGTCCTACTATGAGGTCAGTGAAGCTACGGCAACATTAGTCAATCTGGGATACAGTTTAATACAACACAATGGGAAATTGAGTTACTATTGTTCAAACCATCTAGTTCACATAATTAATGAGATGTTTTAAACCACAAATCATGTTGATGGTGTTTCCGTATCATATTCTTTCATTTCTACAGATTTGTACCTTCATCCAAGGAAGCAATCTGCAGTGGATTGATGACCAAATGGTGCCCTATGCCACCAAAGGCAATGAGTGGGTTGGGTTTGATAACAAGCAGAGCTATGAAATCAAGGTAATATATAACATATCAGCCTTACAATCAATGCTTATAGAGACTGCAAACAAGTGAAAACTAGTATGGAGACGACTGCCACAAGTTGAAAACCTGAAACTATTTTAGAAAGGTTGAAACTTAGTTTTGAAAGCTGGAAGCTAATTTTGAACGGTTTGAGATCAGTTTTGAATCTTTGCAGGAATTGATTAGTACTCGTGCTTGAGGCTCTGTGGCTGTAAGAACATTATTCACTCTTGAAAATAGAAAAGTCTATCTCTGTAATTCCTGTTTGAATACTTGTGAAAAACAGAATGTAGTAGTCTGATTAATGTTTACACGCGATGAAATCACCAAAACTTTAAATGTAAAGCGAGGGCACCCTGTTCTTCTTCTGTTGTATGTGATAGCCTATTATTTATGTGCAGTATCGAGCATGAAGTTGTTGTGAAACCTAACTGTTATTCCATAGGCACGGTATCTGAAACAAAACAAGTTCGGAGGAGCCTTCATCTGGGCCCTGGACCTGGATGACTTTGCTGGACAGTTCTGTGGGCAGGGAAACTACCCCCTTATCAGCTACCTGCGCTCTCTTCTGGCTTCAGGTAAACTGAAACTAGATGTCAACACTGAGTTCAGCGTATAAAAGTTCATCAAAATAAAGACCCTCTTTCTACAATTTCCTTCACTTCTTCAATACATTTTACCTTGCCAGATTTGCCAACTCTGCCTCCCGTAACCACCCACCTGCCAGAGACCACAACGACAGCCCCGAACTCATCCGTCTCCACCACTGCTGCTGCTGCCACTACCACTACTGCTCCCACTACCACCACTACTACCACCCCTGTTCCTGGCAGTGGTTTCTGTGGGGGGAAGGCTGACGGTCTTTACATTAATGACGGCGACGCCAGCTCCTTTTATCAGTGTTCCTCGGGACACACCTACCTCCAGAGATGCCCTCCTAATCTTGTTTTCCGTGAGAAATGCATGTGCTGTGACTGGCCTTAAATAAACACGTGGAAATTAATTCTCTAGGAAAATAAATCCTAAAACCCTGCACTTTATTGTGGCTCTTGGTGTGTGTTGGCCTCTTAGTGTGTGTGTTGGTGTGTGTGTTGGTATGCTGCTGAGGTCTGATGCTGGCTGGTTCCAGGAATCACATTGTAGAGAATGCTGCTTGCTGAGAAAAGCTTGATATTTTAATGATTGCCGGTCTGATTGGTTTAAGTGTTTCCAGAATTGATCTGCTATTTTGGTTGACTTATTCAGTTTTGGGACATGTCTTCATTGTTTTGATTACATTTTGTGCATGGAATTAACGGTTTGGTTAAACAGTGGTATTAAGCGTTTTAAAAGCTCAGTAATATCACAGCAGAAGAGGTGCTGTTGTATCACATCAGCATGGCTCTGATATGAGGCTGCACACAGTTTATGTCTGCCTACTGTCATATTTATGACACGAGACTGAAATACCTAGGAAACAATGTTGTCAGCAGAGCTCCCCCTGGCGTCACACCAATGACACTGTTGATGCTCTCTGTACTGTAGTGTCGTGTGTCTGACGCCAGGGGGAGCGCCACAGACATTGGTCCCTTAACATTCAAGTCCTGTATTCAGTCATTCCTTACAGTCACTGCCACCTTTAGTGTTTCTGTCCAGTCAGTCACTGCAAATATGACCATCTGCAGTGCATTTTCACTTTGTAAGATACACACACAGCCCTCTATCTCTCTGTTTGGCCCCCTGTGCCCACTGCTACTACTGCAAACACCAAGTCAAAGTGACTGTTGTAAGGACAGTAAGCACACTTACTGTACATATTCTTCAGAAAATTTAACCTTTTCTAGTTAACAATACTGCCTTCCCCTTAGAGCTCCTACTGTAGACTGGATGAGGTCCCGGACCTAGATAAAAAGACAACACACATCTTGTTCAACTGTGACCATTCATGGTGAAAAATTAGGAATTCTCAAGAGGAGACTCCAACTCTGTCGGACTGAGTACACTGCTTTTCCAAATGACAAACATGATGTGATGAGGACATCAGTGGCATTAGAGATCAATTTACATCAATTTCTATACATTGACCAACATTATATTTTATGACAGTACGCCGCAGATCTTCTAGAGGCCGTCTCACAAAGCATTGTTGACCGCCTGCCTGCCTGACCTGAAGATGCCTTGTGATGCCCTCGGCTACACCATGGGAAAAACAGTGTATAATTTCAGTGTGTAATGTCAGTGGCTGATGTGACAATTTTGGAGACTGATAATTTAGCAGCAATAAAGTGTTTTAACACTTCTGTTTCATTCTTCCCACTGTATTGAGCCTTTCCAAAGGTCAGTAAAATGGAATTACAGTGTTTCCGATCAAATGATTGCTTTCTGTGACTGAATACGTATTTTTACCAAACTTCCTAAATAATGCTTTCTTTCTTTTGGAATTATAGCAGAAAAATGTTGCCAATGTTGAGCCATCACTATGATTAGTCATGGTCTTGAATGGGACTCACATTGGTCTCGTCTCGTTCTTAACTCAGTTTTGCCCCCCTCAAAGTCTTGGTCTTGACTCTGACTTGGTTCGTTCTGGTCTTGGTTTTGACTCAACCTCGGTTTATGCGGTCTTGACTACAATACTACTGTCCACTATCCTACATGGCCCGTTACCTTCAGTGGCGACCCCATGCAGAGAAAAATGAAGCCCTGTTTACTACAGACACAGGGAAGGCCATGTCCAGGTCCTGGTTTGCTGCTCGACTCCATCTCTTGTGCTAGTGCTGTGGTCTCTCTCCTGACCTGTACCCCACCCATTCTTTTAGTATAGGTGCAGCTTCCTCAGAAGTTGGACTGCAATTTTAAAGGCCATGGGACATTGGTCTTCAGATGCTTTTGAACGTTAGGCTACTGTTAGGGACCAAGCAGTGAGGCAAAGAGGAAACAGGTGTTTTTAAATGAAAAACAGGGTTTTATTTACCCCCAAAAAGCAAAAAAATCCTTTACAAACCAGGAATTTAATACCTAGGTCTGTAAAAGAGGTCAACAAAATATAACTACACTCAATATAACAACAACTAAACAAGGTGTTAACTGAACAAACTGACCTCCCACAATGACTTGAGGGAAAATATATAGTGGCTTGGCCAAATCAAATAAGATGCAAGGGGTAAACAAGATGGACACAAAGTACAACTAAATACAAATCCCCATGACACGGCTGCACATGGTTTGGCCTAATGAGCTGGCTCAAGCATTTAAGAGTCTTCAGCGTTCAGCCACTCCTTTCGCTCAACCAGGAAGAGACCTCCCCCAACAACCTCGGTAACTCAAAGAGAAAGAAACAAATGATTAATATAACAGAAAATTGCCTGTGTAACCTTACAGTGTTAAAATGTGTGCACTTCATATAAAAGGTGTAAAGCAAATACACAGATTCTAAACCAAACAAACTGTGATGTTAATTGTTTGGGTGTGGTTGACTGCAAATGAAATTAACCTGTGTAGGGAGCAAACTAATGAGGTGAGAGAGTGTGAATTGGGTGAGTATTACCATGTGTGTCTGTGGCCACCACGGCTACATTAGATTAAGCTCTAGTGAGATTATTTCAGATCAAAGAGCCATGAGCGTTGCTATTTGAATCAAACATGCTGTAAGTGCATCCTACTAATAAACAGTGGATGGCTAGGTTTCACTTATGCTGACAATACTGTATATGTTCTTTATATCACATGGTACAGCAGCATCAGTACACATGGTCATTAGGAGCAATCTCATGACTCATTTAATCTCATGATGATCATGATGGTGTTTCGTGACTGAACTTCTATTATTTGACTTAGTCGGTGTAGCAACAGGTTCATGACCCAAACTTGGAGTCATATGATTTGTTCCTGGTTAATCATTATCATAGTTTGTGTCTTATTTTTCCATTTCCTCTAATTCAATAGAATTTCAAGAGCTCATCAAAGCGGTAACACCATGAGCAAGCTAATTCTCTTTGCAGGTAAGGCAGATTGCAAATTGATTAAATTAATGTTCTCTCCTACTTGAGTTAAATTTTAACCTTATACTTACCAACTACATTTGTGATTTTGAAGGTCTCTGTTGCACTCTCGGCAGCTTGGGTGAGTTGACAAATTGCATCAGCAGTTCATAATACACAGTCTTATCAGCAACTGAACAAAGTCCACAAATAAAAAGGATCTTCAATTTAATGACGCATGAAGTATATGAATTGTAATGGATTACTCTTCAAAGATGAATGAAAGACAAAATTTAACATGTGTTTTTTCTTCCTGTTTCAGCCTCTTCTTACAGACTGGGATGTTACTTCACTAACTGGTCCCAATACAGACCTGGAAATGGGAAGTTTATGCCTTCAAACATCGATCCAAACCTGTGTACCCACCTGATCTATGCCTTTTCTTCCATTAATGATGCCAATGAGCTGGTCACCTTAGAATGGAATGATGATGTACTCTACAAATCCTTTAATGGACTCAAAGACAGGTCAGTCCTTTACACCAAGATTCAGTGTGAAATGTTATGCAAGTAATCATTGTTGAAAACTAACTTTGAATGTTCCCATAGGAATCCTAATCTCAAAACACTGTTGGCAGTTGGTGGCTGGAGCTTTGGCACACAAAAGTGAGATGTTTTACACACAATATATCAGAACATTTAAAGGATAAGGCTGGTGTGTTTTTTAATGCATTTCTTACCTTCAAAAAATCCTATGAAAATAACAAAATCAGCAATAAATTTGTTTAACAAGTCTCGTCCATGCAGCCGATGCCCAACGAAGCCATGTCCCAGCAGCCATAGAACTCCACTGTAAAAAAACCAATTAAAAACACGGCAAAGAGCCATGCCGTTGCTCTGGGCAGCATATTTCAACACTGTGATGCACTGGGCCAGCCGACTTTTTACTCAAACAACTTAATAAGCTGACTGTAAACACGTTTGTGATCTCAAGAAAGTAATTCTGTAGCACTGAAAATAGTCCCCGGCGTAATGAAGAATTTGTTCCCATTTGATAATAACTACAATAGCCTGAGTTTTCATGGTAACAGTTTACAATTTTTAAAATTGGAACTATGTCTTTGTGAGCTGTATTTAAAGGTTTTTATCTTACAATTGGAGCCAATGACGTCCGGTTTGAAGGCTAAAAAGGGAACGTGATAAGTCAAAAAGTAATGGGAGTAGAGAAAACGCATTGCTGATTTTGTTATTATCATAGGATTTGTTGACAATAAGAAATGTATTCAGAAACACCAGTCTTACCCTTTAAAAACAATATGTGCATATGTCTTTTGAGAACACTTTTTTTCCTTTTAAATTCTCTCCAGATTCACTTCGGTGGTGTCAACACCAATCAACAGAAACAAGTTTATCCAGTCCTCTATCTCTCTGCTGAGAAAATATGGTTTTGATGGGCTAGACCTGGACTGGGAATACCCTGGAGCACGAGGAAGCCCTCTAGAGGACAAACAGAGATTCACACTGTTATGCAAGGTCAGATTCTGAATTATTCTTCTGGGATAGTCACCATTAGAGATGCATACACCGTATAGGTTTGGTGTTGAACACCGCGAGACTGCCCCATGTTTCTGTGTTGTATAGGAACTCCTAGAGGCCTATGAGGCTGAGGGAAGAGCGACTGGCCGTCCCAGGTTAATGGTCACTGCTGCTGTGGCTGCTGGGAAAGGAACCATTGATGCTGGATATGAAATGGCAGAGATTGCTAAGTACACCAAAGTTTCATTCTCTACATCATTCCCATGAGTAACCGTTGTCAAGTGTTGGTCAACATGATCTCACTTCATTTTCTCAGGTACTTGGATTTCATTAACGTGATGACATATGACTTTCATGGCACCTGGGAGAGAGTCACAGGACACCACAGCCCCTTATACAAGGCATCCCATGAGACTGGAGACCAAATTTATTTAAATACTGTGAGTACAGAGATTCATATTTTAGCTACAGGAATGTAATTCTGTCTATTTAGAGATGTTTCACTCTCTTCCCCTCCCAACTGTTTTTTCTCATTTCAGGACTTTGCCATGAAGTACTGGCGGGACAAGGGAACACCTGTAGAAAAGCTCAATATGGGGTTTGGCACATATGGACGAACATTCCGCCTGTCCTCTGAATCCAGTCAGGTTGGAGCACCAGCCAGTGGTCCTGCGGCTGCGGGCCCTTTCACCAGGGAGGCTGGCTTCTGGTCCTATTATGAGGTGAAACTGGCAGCTATGCATCCAACGAATTTATCTCTATAGCCTCAAGGCCTAATCCTTTTCAGCTTCTGAGAAGATTTCTACAAAACTGTTTTACCGTATATGTTTGACAAGTTTCTGCTGGTCTGTATGCATTACATCAAAATGTCATATGTGACCCCTCTTTTCAGATCTGCACTTTCCTTCAAGGGGCCAGTCTCCAGTGGATTATGGATCAGGAAGTTCCATATGCCACCCAAGGAAATGAATGGGTTGGATTTGACAACGAGGACAGCATTGAGACTAAGGTAGTCATCTGTTCCTACAAAACTATGGCTCGGTAATTCCTCTGCAAATGTAGTACATGGACATAAGATTCAATTGTTGAAGTGTTTTCTTCCTTATTGACTCAGGTCCATTACCTAAAAGACAACCAGTTTGGAGGAGCCTTCATCTGGGCTCTGGACCTGGATGACTTTGCAGGACAGTTCTGTGGACAGGGCAACTACACTCTCATCAACCACCTGCGCTCTCTCCTGGATTCAGGTAAAACAAAAGGTTTCTGAAAGTGTCAAACCCTATCCTGTACTATCTTCATGTTAGTGAAATTTTGAATGGACAGATATTGCTAGTTAGGAATATGCTGTATTCTTTAATTTAATGTATTTCATCTTATACTTAATTCTTCACCTTCGGTCACCTTTTAATTGCAATTTACAGAATACTTAAAACTGACTCTCACTCCTCCAGATCTTCTTCCCCTTCCAAATACCACTTCAAATCCAGTGACTGTGTCTACAACCAAAACTCAACCTGGCACTTCAACTGGTGGCATAACCACAACCAGTACTACCTCTGCCACCCCCACCAGGGGACCTGATAGTAACTTCTGTGCTAGAAAGGCAGGTGGGGTGTATCCCAAGCCCGATGCTCCAGGCTCTTACTACAATTGTGCCAATGGAATGACCTGGATCCAAAACTGCCCCACTGGCTTAGTCTTTCAAGACAGCTGCAAATGCTGTGGCTGGCCTTAGAGTCACACATCATTATACGGTCCATAAGATGTAATAGCTATGCTTTATAATGTGTGCTTTACCAAAAAAATGAATAAGTTAGGCAATTTCTTGTGATTCATCACTGTCCAGTACATTTCTTTTATGCTTACAATTCAGACAATAAAACAGATCATACCACATTTGTTTTTTGTGATCAAATTTGTCTTTATTAAAGTTTTATGCATACAAAAAGGAAAAAGAAAAAACACATAGCATAATATAATAACAATGCTACACAGTCAATGACAGAAAAAAAAAAAAAAGTAGTAATTATAATAACCAGCGTAAATAAAGGAAAAACATTAAAAAAATAAAAATAAAAATAAAACCAAGACATCCACCGCATGCAATTTATAAAAAAAAAAAAAAAGACATTCACTCTAAAAGACTTTTAAGGTTTACTGAAAAAGAGTTCCTCATTTCTATTGTTGGCTCCTTCGCCCCATGCACACAGGCTGTCGGTAGTTTGAAGTACACAATATCTAAATACATGAGAACCCACGCCCAGAAGGAAAGGGAATGGGGTGGCTTCCACCATGTGGCGACCAATTTTTTTTGCCGCAGTGATCCCGGCCAATAGAGCACGGTTTTTGATCAGCGTCAAACCCAGGGTGGACAAATCATTGAGAATCGGTATGACCGGTGTCGGAGGCACCTCAATCCCAAACAGAGAGAGATTGTAGGCAACCATCAGAACTCAAGACACTGGGGGACAGTCCCAAATCATATGGAAATAAATGCCCACAACATTTGAAGAGCATAGTTTGCAAGTGGGATCGGATATAATCTTCATCGAGAAGAGCTTCCTAGGCTTCATATACACTGTGTACAAAATTATAGCGGATCTGCTGGTGATCAGGGTTTCTAGAGGCCAACAAAATGTTAGACCAGACTACGTTCCATTCAAAATCTGTATTGAGGTCCGGGATATCAGCCCTCCACAAAACATCTAATGCCAGGGGTCTATAAGCCTGCTCCGAGATAAAAACCAATAAAGTTTGGAAAAAGTTTGTGCCTCTGGTGCTACACAGAATTGTATGTAATGGATGTGGTGTAAGAGGAGATGGGACTCTGCAGGCCTTTAAAGCGGATCTCAATTGCAAATAAAAAAAAGAGGAATGTGGCAATTCAAACTGTATGCACAGGTCTTGAAAGGAGTGCAGGCCCTCGTCTCCATAAATATCCCCCAACGTTCGAATACCTATTGCATAGGTCGGCCACCTATCAACAGTTTAGAATGATCAAATATCGGTGTGCATGGGTTCCACGCAAAGGGGAACCCACAAAGCTTCTCTGCCGTCCTCCAAACGGTGAGCAATTGAGAGACTATGGGGCCTTTGTCTACATCGTGCGGGGGGGGGGCACGTTGGGAGTATAGAAGATCCTGGAGAGAATATGGATGTACAAGACTCTCTTCCAGGGCTCGCCAAGACACCAATGCGTTAGGCTCAAACCAGGTTAGTAAGGGTCTGAGCGTAAAGGCCCAGTAATAAAATTAAAAATTTGGGAGAGCTAGACCGCCCGCCATTCTCTCCCGCTGCATCATAGAGAGCTTGATATGCGGGCGTTTGCCTTGCCATACAAATTTAGTCACAGCTGTCTGAAGCCTGAAGCATCGAGCTGAAAAAGTTAACTCTAGGAAGGATATTCATCCTGATTGAGACTCGGCTGTGCAGAGAATTGAGTAATGAGGACCATCTGTTTAAGTCTGAAGTAATTTTACTAAGAGTGTTTTCAAAATTATGTTTTGCTGTGGTTCGAATCGACGGAAAGATTTCAACGCCCAAGCATGTGAAATGTTTGACGACCGGGATAGCTGGAGGGACAGGTGCACGGGCTATAGCCTCGTTCAACGGCAACAAAGCGGACTTCTGCCAATTAATTTTAAACCCAGGTAAATCACCAAATTGATCAGCATATAACGAAATATGGTGGTGTTTCGTTGATCGAGATCGGAGACAGCAAGACTGATTGACGGACGGTCTGCGCCAAGGGCTCCAGAGAGAGTGCAAACAACAGTGGGCATAAAGGGTAACCCTGTCTGGACCCCCTAGCAATGTCAAAAAGGAGGGAGCAATTCTTACCTGTGAGCACCATAGCAGTAGGGTTCGAGTATAGCACTCTGATCATATCAATAAATGGAGTGCCAAAGCCCATTGCCTCAAGCACCGAACATAGAAAAGGCTATTCCAGTCGGTCAAAGGCCTTCATCGCGTCTAGCGAAAGAGCTGCAGCAGGAGATTTCAGGTTGCGGCCGCTGTCAGACACCAGCCTGGATCTCATAAAGCCCGACTGTTACAACACATTTATTTCATTGTCAAGCTCTCTTCATGTTAATTAATTTTAATCAACTGTTCAAGTATCTCTCACACTCAAGACAGCAGAATTTTCAGAGGGAAAGGATAAATCTGAAGTTTCTTTTAACTTTTTGCAGTGAAATAAATGATAATGGAGGAACTCCAATTTCATTAGTGCAGTGTGTGTTATGTTGAGAGTTAAAGAATGTAAAATATACCACATGAAAATAAACACCTAAAAAGAAAAGAAAAATTTGTGCCATTTGTCCGCGTCATGCGTCTCAACCTCTTGTGTGCAAATTCATATTACCTTTACAACTCATTATTCATTTCCGAGACCAGAGTGGTTGAAACTATAGCATTTTAATTACTTATTTATTTTACCTTATTCACGTATGCACAAAAGGATAAATAGTACAATGTCATTGTTTCCACAGGAAGAGAATCTGGTTATGCAAGGCACATTTTTCAACATTCACAAATCATTTCAAGTATTTCCATTTCACATATTTTATAATAAACTATCTTTTTATATTGTCTATTATACAGTATTATCAGCAGCCAAAACAAATAAGTATTTCATGTAACTTTTACCATCAAAACCTAAAAAATACATTATCAAAACTGCCTATCACAAAACCAAAATCATTATGGATATCAAAAATGCAAATGGGCCCCACAGAGTTGACCAGCGACCACTTTTCCACAGCAAGGCCAACGCAGTATGTTAATCACACAAGATTAAAAATAACTCTTTGTTTAGCGGAAACGACAGGCCACTGAGCAAATCGCATATTTTGGTTTCAAAATACAAAATCGTTAAGTGTGTTGTTTTGGGGTTGAGTGCCAAAACGAGTGAGTCAAAGCTGATCCTGCTTGGTCCTGTGGAGAAATTAAGGCTGCTGAATACTAACAGCCACAGTAGCACGGGCTTAGGATTGCACTCGTTACCAATACTGCGTTTCCCTTAGAGCTCGTGAACAGAGTTGTGGGGATCGGGGAGCTTCTCAATGTCGCAGTTTTGAATCAGATTGAAGTAAAATACTACCAGCTCCTCGTAGTTCTTTTTCGAAATCCTTTCATTGATGCCGTGGAACCTAAGAAAAAGAAAAGACTGACATATTTTCCTGATATCCTGCATCTTACTCTTCCTGTTGAACGCTGGCTTTATGTTACCAAGAGAGGTACCAGAGCAGAGAGCTCAGCTAGGCTAAACTATGTCTCTATATATAAAACACTTGTTATTTGTTCAGGGGGGGACTTTACATCTGAACAGTGCAGCTGGGTCACATGGTGAGATCACAAGGCTGTGAGGTGCTCTCATGACCAACAACAGAACGCTGCCTTTTGTTGACCAGTCTCCCATCTAGTTGGCCAGTTAATTATACTGCACATGTAATATATTGTAATGACTGCGGCAGACTGCAGGGTACATTTTTACTCGGTGTTGAACATACCATTTGAGATTCTTACCTCTGAGCATCACCTGGTTTAAACCAGATAGGGGCAAAGCGATAGGTGGCATTGGTCAGCTCTTTGAAGTGACGGCTGTCTGTGTTCCCAATACAAATACCTGCACATTCAACACAACATCAAAATACTTCAGGCATAATATGAATTAGAACTAAAGGAGAACTACATTTGTATGCCATCACATCTATTGGCTTTCTTACCTGGGGCGACTGTAACTCCTGGAAACAAGTCCAGCACAGTTTTCTTAATGATCTGGAACCCAAAAGCCTTATCATCATAGGAGCTGACTGGCAGAGGGTCAAAGCCATCCACCAGCTCCATCTTCACACGCTGGTCCCCTACTGTAGACCGGATGAGGTCCAGGACCTAGACAGCGAGACGACACACATCTCGTTCAAGAGTATCCATGGTGGAAAAATTAGGAATTCTTAAAAGAGGAGACTGAAACTGCTGACCCCACCTCTTGTAATGACTGTGCTGAATGGATACGTAGATTTACATAAGCTTCAGCAAGGGAGGGGATGATGTTCACCTGCGAGGAGGGAGAGAATTTGGGGTTTCTTTTGAAGGCAAATGGAACTGCTTACTGTACGTGATCATTTCCTGTAAATTACATTTCTTTTTCAAAATTGCTTGTTGTACCTTAACTCCTGCATTAAACATGGTGACAGCTGTGGTCGTCCTTACAAAAGCGTTGGTGTCTGGTCTTCTTTCCATTACCCTGCAACATAAAACATACTTATTGATTTATTCCAATGGTTACGGGAGAAAACATGCTGACTCCATTGTAGGATATAATTACCTGCCAAGGAGTGGAGAAAACAGCCACAAATTCGACATTATGAACTTCATTGGGAGCTTGAACTGTCAAGTCAAAGAATCAGTAATAAAAGTACTGTAAGGAGAGGTACAGTATGACCTGGTACACACACTGTGTGGAGTAGTAGGCTATAGTAGGTTACCCCAGTGTCTTACCTTATGAGCCAGGTGTTCAAAGGTGCCACGTTCAGGCCCCTGACCGAACAGCCTCGGCATGGGGTTCTCCTCTAGTCTGAAGAAACAGTGTGAGACAGCAAACGTATTGCATTTTGAGTAACAAAACTTGTTTTTACACACTCTAAATGGCAAGAACGGAGTGGAACACATGAAGACTTACTCAGGGAGAATAGCGGGATACACAAGAGGAAATTTAATGAGTTAAGGATCTTGCGGTAGATTAAAGTGCAGGAAAAGCTTTGATTCAGAGAAACGGATCCTCTCACCTTTTGACAGCTGCAGCCAAGATGCCAATGCTGCTCTCACTGGGAGGCATGGAGGAGTGACTAGGGGCCATAGACACACTCAGCTTCACTGTAGCCTGGCCCTTCTCACTTATCCCAATCCTACACAACACAGACACACATATAACACTAAATATGCAACAGAAGTCAATCGATTACCCACATGTTTCTATACAACTTAGAAACATTAGTGACATGCATTCTACTATGCTAGCCAACAAATGATGTTTCTTGAAAGACAGAGGTAACAGGGAAAACAAGATTTCTGTTGTGATGCGTTTCCCTAATGGATTATTTGTTGCTAGGTAACAGCTACAAGGCTAACAGTATGTTGAGGATGCCTCAGGCCGGCATGGAGTCGTTATACAGAGAACAGCAGTGGTAGGTTCTCACAGAGCAGCAGGTCCCTCGAGTCCACTGATGACTCCGTCCAGTACGGCCAGGCCCTCGTCCAGGACAAACGCCAGTTGCACGCCGCGCTGCTTCAGCATACGCACTATGGTCATGGCCCCCATGAAACCACTGATCTTTATCGAAATATACGCACAAAGACACAAACACTCAAATCTAATATTTCAAACCTCATTTACATTTGCAATGTCAAATAACATACACACACTGAACACTGTATTAGGAACACCTTACTAACACTGGGTAGGTATCAGCTTTCAGCTCAGTGTCGACCGGCTACCAAAGTGCCATCGGCCTCCAGGTTGGACGTGTTGCATTCTGGGATGCTTTTCTGCTCTCCACAGCTGTAAAGCGCTTATCTGAGTTACTGAAGCCTTTCTGTCCGCTCCAACCAGTCTGGCCGTTCTCCTCTGCTCTGACCTCTCTCATCAACAAGGCATTTCCGTCCGCAGAACCGCCGCTCACTGGATGTTTTTGGTTTTTCGCACTGTTCTGTGTAAACTCTAGAGACTGCTAACCCTAACCCTCAAAGCAGCCTGTCTGGCACCAGCCGCCATGCCACGGTCAAATGATGCTTGATGTGAACGTGAGCTGAAGCTGCTGACCTGCATCTGCATGATCTTATGCACTGCACTGCTGCCACATGACTGGCTGAATGGATAATTGCATGAATAAGCAGGTGTTCAGGTGTTCCTAATAAAGTGTTCTGTGAGTGTAAATAAGTGGCACATTAGTGTGATTAGTGTGTATCATGTCATAATTAGTTGGCGTACTTCTTCATCATGACCAAGGCCAATGTAAAATCCCCTGCGAGGTGCATAGCCCTTTAGCAGCAAGTGGTCGAGGCCCTGGAGAATTCCCTGGAGGAAATAAAGTATTTTAGTTACACTGGCATAGGTATTTTATTTACCAAGAAACGTTGGTTAGTTAATGTAACGCAAGTATTTAGTGGCAAGTTCACACAAAACATCACATGATCACTCACCATTACAGACTGCTTGTCGTCAATGGTCCCTCTACCATAGATGAAGCCATCCATTTCCTTGGCAGAGGGACCATTGACGACAAGCAGTCTGTAATGGTGAG
>OMOV01093899.1:0-16973 GCA_900312565.1 Beryx splendens
GTAGGATATTTCCCCCGAGGGTGCCCGACCACGACAAACGCTTTGGGTCCCGACCCACAGGCTCGGGCGCCACGGCAGCCTCCACAGCAGCCTCCACAGCAGCCTCCACAGCAGCCTCCACAACCGCCTCCACAGCAGCCTCCTCTGCAGCTGGTGTTGGCTTACAGTCCTCACTCTTTGCCCTCATACTGACTATGTTCCTTTGACCACAGTTGGTAGGCTAATGATTTAAAAAAAAGCTGGTCAATAAGTTTTAATCCTAACTTAAAATTGCACTGCTAACTTGGGACTGGCAGAAGGTATTCCACATTACTCTGCACTTTTTGCATTACACATCCTGTAGGCCTACATGATGAAACTGACACTGCATTGGAGCTTTTTGGCACTTTAATTTCCATGGGGAAAGAATGTTCTTTGAACTGCACTGAATTGTATTCTGGTGGCTTGTTTTGATTAAATGTAAACTTGATGGGAAACTTTGACAAACCTGATTTAAACATGATTAATATTCTCTGTAACACCTGGGATTTTGGTATTTGAAATAGAGTGGTGAAAATCCATTCAGGCTATCAGGCCACCAAAAATAAATAAACAAGATACTAAAACAAGGTTTAGAATGGTAACGGTCTTCACAGCCCTTTGGATTTGAACAAGGGAAAAGTCATTGGAGTCTGAATTACACAACTGAACTTACATCAGTGAGTTAGACAGGTGATTATTTAGACAGGTCAGTGAGTTAGACAGGTGTTTAGTTAGCAGGTCAGTGAGTTAGACAGGTGTTTAGTTAGGTCAGTGAGTTAGACAGGTGTTTAGTTAGACAGGTCAGTGAGTTAGACAGGTGTTTAGTTAGGTCAGTGAGTTTGACATGTGTTTAGTTAGACAGGTCAGTGAGTTAGACAGGTGGTCAGTGAGTTAGACAGGTGGTTAGTTGGAATGCCTCTGTCGGACCTCTCGTGGGACCGGGGACAAACTGCAGTGGTGGCTGTTTTCTTTGTTTCAGATTTCAGCAGCAACTGGATTTGATGACAGGCTGCAGGCCAGGCAGTGTGTTGAGTATGCCTATAACGTTTTTTTCATATCCACCTATCGGGGCACGCTGAATTGTATTTAATGCCAGATTGTGACCTGCAGGACTATCACAACCTCATGAAATTTTAGATCCAGAATTTAGAAACTTGTGGTCTTTAAACTAAAAATGATATTCTTGGAGCTTGGTTGTTTCCACATAATGCATTAGATGCTTTTTACCTGTATTCTTACAGTATAGGATAGGAGGATAATGCATTTCTGATTCACCTGCTCTATCAAAATGTACCCAGTCGGTCCACGTTTCAACCGGCAACCCACTCCAGTCACTAGGCTACCAAAAAGTGCCATGAGTATTAGATAATATACTTGAAAGAACAACTTTGTTAGTGGTCCGTCTGTGTGTGTGTGTGTGTGTGTGTGAGAGCATCCATGTTGTTCCATAAGGTGGGAAGCAGAACATTCCAAGTGGGAAGTTTCCCAATTCCCAGGTGTCCTGAACGCACCATAATTCAAACCTCCAGGTGACGGGAAGACATCAGTTCCTCCAGGAAGGGAGCTGTGTCAGGTAACAAACTGGTAATTTGATCTCTAACGTTGTTTCTTGCCATCGTTCTATCTTTAATATCAACTGAGTTCAGACGTTACGTTGGTTAGCGTCAAGACGGCTTTGAAAAGGTTATTTTATCTGCCCAGTTTAGCCGGAATGTTATTACATCCCCTGTCAGTTAACTATAACAGTAGACAAATGGCTAAACCAGTTTGTGTTCGTCACTGTCACTGAGAGGACAGATCATGATATTTAAGACTAGTTAAATAGGCTAGATAATATTTTTGGTATGACAGCTCTGGGTTGTGACAATGTCTCATTGCTTTTCCATTATTTACAGATTTCCCTTGCTGCAGGTGAGTAAGTCTGGTATGTTGTTGAATAAAACTCTTAGATTTCTGTCTCGGGTATTGAGACAATGAGCAAACCAGTTTATTTACCTGCAGTATGAGAGAAGTGCACAGCAGCGGAAAATGCAGTTCGCTGGATAGTGAAGCAAACAGGTTACATGATTTCAGCTTAAACACAAGGAGCGGAGGGTGGAAAATAACAACTTGAGTTGAAGCTGAGTTTCACATGTCCTTGGTTGTCTGTCAGAGACAGGTACTGAGCACATAGATCTGGTAAACAAGTTGCATGAAGGATTCAGTACTTTTCCACTCAGATACACTACAGATACACAATAAAGAAGGAATGACACTTGATAGAAAAGTGCAGACATATACAACACAAGAGATCAGCCATAACAACACTAACACAACACTACCCCCCCATACAAATGTATACATTAAATGGATATAAATGATTAAAGCTTAATTTTCAGTGCACTGTGCACTGAAAATCCGAGAGAAATACAGAAATATAAATGCACATATTTAATCAAAAGGTACCAGTTTTTCAGGAACAGATCAAATGTGGATCCATTCATGTCTGCCCATGGAGTCATGGAGCATGCTTAACTGGGACATAATGGTGAATGCATAGATCCACAACAGTGCAAAGTACCTGATGAGAGAAAGAAAGAGTGGATTTGAACATTAATACAACTAAAATTATCCCTCCTCCCAAAGGCCAAGAGGGAGCCATCCGAGGTGACCTTGTGTTTGTGATATTGGAAGCAGAGGAGACTGTGAATGCTCAGAGGGAAATCTCAAGTAATGAGAGTCAAGTTGAAAAGCCGCCTGTGTGCTACAAAGAGCACCAGGTGCTCCAGACTGTAAACTGGCAGAAGCTTGTTCTCAGGAAGCTTAAAAAGATAAAGCTGACCCTGAATGATTTTGTAAATTGAGAGGGAAAGTTCTGAAAGTCAAAATCTATGAACATCAGATTATTGATATGCCCCCACCCAATGTTGATCACACACATGAAAACATGGATAATGATGAGCATGATGAGAATGATTTGCATGGACGGAAAATGATGTTCAGCTGGAGGAGCAGTCTGACGATACAGAACGGGACGGTGATCGGTCAAATGGTGACACCTTTCAGCCAGTTGACACTGCAGAAGATATTTTAACATTTAGTGAGGGTTTTTACAGTTTTGCTGCAGCTGAATGAAACAGGCCCGTCAGCTTTGGAAGCAACTGGAAGTAATGGCTTTTCTAGTTAAATTCACTACTGCTGAAAATACATTTGATGACCAGAGACCTATTCAGTTACCAGCCAGCAGTTATTCTGTGTCGATGACCGTTTTGCAAGAGATAGTATGCAAAAACAACTACAGACCTATAACAAAACATGGCCACATTATTAACTGCAGTCATATTCACACAGCCACTACGAGGTATCCCAGCTTAATGGGAGAAAACGACAAAGCACCTGTTTGCTATGATTAGACATTTGGGAGGTATTCCAGTCTATATCTGTATGCAAATGAAAATATGTAACTGAGTCCTGCGGTTATAAATTCTACATGATACTATACATGGATGTCTATTCCCTGGGGGGAAGAAAAAGTCATCAGTCACTGCTGTGGGACATTAGGAGATATAGACAGAGTAAAATATATGTCAAAGGTATCAGTTTCTGTAAAGTGTGGCACAGGCTGACTGGCAGTCTAAAGTGCTGTATAATTTATAGACCATTGAGAGGAGTGGAGCAGAGAGAATAGACTAAACAGACACTCTCCATCTCCACTCGTATTGAACAGACTGTGAGAGCATGGCATTTTGGACTGCATGGATATTCTTAGTGCTTATCATCTTTAATGGGCAAGGTATGTTTTTATGTTGATGCTGCTGGTGAGTTGGACACTTGTTCAGATTTATCCAGACCTGTCAATGAATGATTTTGAATGTAGAAGGAGAAGGAGGGTGGAAGGAGGGTGGAAGAAAGTTGGCGAAGATGTGAGCAGTGAGCAAAGTTGAAGGAGATGGTGTGGTGGAGGATTGACGAGAGTCGGAGAAAATATTTTCCGAGCATCTTTGGCTCTGCTGATTGTGTCCTGATACATACAGTAAGTGCATGGCAGTTTTTAAATGGGACGAGATTACAGACATTATTGATCCCTGAGGGAAAATTGAGTCATTGCAGCAGTAAAGAACTTGATAGGAAAAAAATGCAATAAATAAAAAGGTTAAAGATGTTAAGATAAGTAATTTCTTCATCTTTTTTCTACAGAGTCAAAAGCTCAGGGTAAGTGCGGTCACATTTTATACATTTCATACAGTCATGTAAATGCCGTAGTTGCTGTTTTGTAACTATGCAGCAAATGCTATCAGACTTCATCACACCTTTCTATAACAGTGTTTAGTTAAATAACCATTGCCTATCTCGGTCTCCTATCAGACTGTGGAGTGGCACCTCTGAACACAAAGATAGTTGGGGGTGCGGGTGCTGCAGCGGGGTCGTGGCCCTGGCAGGTCAGTGTGCACTACAATCCTGTAGCCAGTCACTTCTGTGGAGGGACCCTCATCAGTGACCAGTGGGTGCTCACTGCAGCCCATTGCATGATATCGTAAGACACAAACACTATTACAAAAATTCCTGCTGCCTCTCTCCTCGGCTTGCTTTTATTTCTTTTCCTCTCACTTCTCTCCTACATTAACCAGTTAGACTGAACAAGTCCTGTGTTTTTTTTTGTCCAGATTGAGACTCAGTGACTGGACTCTGTACCTGGGCAGGCAGACTCAGATATTATACAACCCCAACGAGGTAACCCGCTCCGTCTCTCAGATCATCGTCCATCCCGACTACAACAACACATTACTAAACAATGACATCACGCTGATGAAGCTGAGCAGTCCGGTCAGTTTTACCAGCTACATCAGACCCATTTGCCTAGCAGGTAACTCCAGCCTTTTCCATAGCACAACTTCCTGCTGGGCCACTGGCTGGGGCAACACTGGGAAGGGTGGTGAGTATCTTATGATGATTGTATAGTTGGGCCAGTGCAAGCCTCAGGGCTTCGTTTCATTCAGGGTTGTTGTTCTAATTGCGTATTCTGTGGTCAAACTAGATTCTTATAAAGACTTCAGAATTTGGCTGGATACAAACTATCCTTCAAAACCCATGAAGAACACCTCTCTCACAGGCTGAAAGGTAAAATTGGATTCCTGTTCAGAGATAAAGCTGCTTTTCGGTGCCCTATAGGAAATGCAAAACAAATTACAGTCATGTCTGTCTTAGATTATGGAGACACTCTGTCTTCACATGCTGCCCCTTCCATGTTAAAACCGCTTGGTGCAGTGAACCACAGCCCTCTGTTTTATTACTGGTGATAAATTTCATAGTCACCACTGTGTCATATGAAAAAGTGTTATGATCTCTTTTAACAAAAAGAAGGGAGATGCATCATGTGTTGTTCATTTGTAAGGCTCTGCTATGGAAATTTAGACGGGTGTATTTCCAGGTTCCTGAAGCAAAAAAAACCCCAAACATTAATTATTCGCATACACACATTGTCACATGACACGCCATTTGGAGTGTTTCAGAAGTTTAATGAGCTGCTATGGAATTACCCATTAGCTCAAACGAATAGTATGACTAGCTCTACTTTGTCTCTCCCACCTGACAAGATGACAGAGGTTAGGTTCACACCGGACCCGGAGCCAGAAGCGAAGCCTGGAACTTTTAGTATCTGCCAGCGGAAGTGGAACGGTGTCATCTGTGTGGATTTCAGCCTAGTTTGACTATAAAAAATGATTTGATTTCACTGATTTGACTTTCTGTTCAGAATAGAGCTTTGATTGACAAGTTACTTATTTGAGGTGTCTGAAGGAATGGCTTGTCGCCCAACTTGGGCGAACTCACAGAGTTTTGATTCAAATTCAGAATGCAGTCCACTGTGTAGGGATAAATAGCCAAGCTCACCATAAATTGGGCTTTGTACAGGTTGACACCCTGTTGTTATACAGTGATGACCATCTGCCATGTTTGATATTAGTGATTCTGGCAGTACACCAAAATCATTTGCTTCTCAAAGGTAACTATATTTACAACCACAACAGACCAGTTACATTTGTGAGGAGAATGGTGTGTGTTCGCTGAGACTGAGAAAGGTGGAACCATGAATGCCACCAGTTACAACTACTTATTTCACCCAATTCTAAGCTGATTATAAAACTATGAAGAGCAAGCCAAGGTTTACAATGTATATTCAAAATATCACAAACCCCAATTTTCAGTATTCATGCTAATTTACAGCCCATAACCTTGCAGAAACCCGGGAAAGTGCTCCTTTAAGCACAAGTCATGAACTAAATACCAGTGATGAAGCTTATAACTAGCAACTGTAATTTGAACACACATCTAGCTAGGCTATATTAAGTAATGATAAAAGTTGAGTTGGTTTCACTAAATTCCATGTTTTTACAGAATGTCTCTCTATAATAATTTCCACTGAACTGAACTTTTAATTTAAGAACCAGACTTTCATGTCGATGACTCTGACCCACTAGCCACACAGACCTTTACATATCAAATTTCTGCTAAATCAGGCTCCGGGTACAGTGTCACATAAACACAGCGGTATCATAGAGGATTCAAAATGTGCTATAGCAAACATTTGTGTTAGAATGACAACAGCAACTTGACTCCTTCAGGTTTGTACTGATAGCAGCTTGTTTGGCCTTCTTGATGACACCACACACACACACACACACACACACACATTACATTTTGTGTCTTTTAATGGTATATGTTAAAAGGTTTGGTCACGCCTCTCTTTAACTAATGACAGTTGATCTGTACAGAACGTATGTTTTATCAAAACTGGAGTCACTTTACCAAGAACAATAAATGCACAGGGCTTTTTTGTGTGACACTGGTTGAGAATTGCATTGGCAAGTAACATATTAACACAGCGCATAATAGTACAGGGACAGGCAGAGCTCTTACATACTAACACAGCACCACTGTACATACAGACACAGGTACAGGGACAACAGGACCTCACGTTTAGTTTAAGGGGGGCAGTGCAGGACACAGTGGATTATACAGCATACCTCTACATAAATACGAAAAATCCTTCTGTCGCTATGTGCAGTGACACAAAATGGCATGGCCTAGGTTGCAGATGTAGACAAATCAACACCACGGCAGTGTTTCTCTAAGTCCAGACCCATCAGAGTTCACTTAACACACATCAGCTCTATGAGTGGAATAAGTTCTGAGACTGGAGCACGGACAGTCCTTGGCTGAAGTTGGGTAGTGTATAAAGAGTGTAGACTTGAGCAGACATTATAAGTAGCTTTAATCTCAGCAAATATTATAACCGAATTGCCTGAATGATGACAGACTGATTTGAGAACTCTCTTTCCCACAGTCCCGTTGGGATCCTCTCAGAGGCTGCAGCAGGTTGTGGTGCCTGTGGTTGGAAAAAATCAGTGCTCTTGCCAGTACATTCTAACAGAGGGGGCCAATATCACTGACAACATGATTTGTGCGGGGCGAGAAAACAAAGGAGCATGCCAGGTGAAAACAAGTGGTTTATGGTTTATGCAGGATCAGCCGAATAACTCACCAGTGTAATCTATGACGTGATAAATTAATACATTTAAAAAACATACAAAACATATAATGTTATATGCAGTTTGAGGGCCATGAAAGGTCATAAGACCAAAATATTGTATGTTTTCACCGTAAAATAGTTTCCTCTTCCATTTTGTAGGCAGTCCGTAGTCTTCTTTAATGTATCTGTTACCAACAATACTAAGTTGTGCAAAGGACCAACTGTTTTGTCTTCCCTAATACGACTTTTTCTTCTCTCATCCTCTATAACCCAGCTTCCCAACACTTCCCTCGCTCCCTGTTTCTTGTCTCCATGTCTCGCCTCCTCAGGGCGACTCAGGTGAACCTCTGCAGTGTAAGCAGGGCTCAGTGTGGATCCAGGCGGGCATCACCAGTTTCGGGATTCCTTGCGCTCGGGCCAATTTCCCCGAGGTCTACGCCCGAGTGTCTCAGTTTCAAACGTGGATCACAGATCACGTGGCTGGGGCGAATGTTAGCTTTAGGACATTTACCTCCAGTGGGACCGACCGAGACAACTGGTTTGTGTGCCGAAACACAGCTGCATCCTCCTGTGCAGCTGATGTTGGCCTACTGCTCTCACTGTTTGCCCTCACACTGACTATGTTCCTTTAACTACAGCTGGTAGACTAAAAGATTATTTATAAGGTTGAATCCTGGCAGAAGGTATTCCACATTACTGATCACATGCAGAAATGCAGAAACCTTTAATATTACAAAGCCTTGGAAATTTGTAGCATGGGCGTAATTGTAGGGACAATAGGGACATGTCCTAGTAATTCTGATCAATGATCACACATTTTCTGTGAAAAAAATGTATTGGCTCCACAAAGGGTTATTGACCTGTTATGCTCCTGTCACATGAGCTACGTTGGGCACGTTCAATTGCCCCAAAATGTAGCAAACAGAAAGTTTAAAAGGAAACGATAGTCTGTTGAACTGTTGTTTGGTACGCTGCCCTAAGCGGCCATACATTCATACATTTTATTTACTCTGATTTCCCGTGATAACGAGTTAGTGTAATTTGTTTTCTCAAGATCTCAACTTATTTATGTCATTATCTCGAAATAACAACTTGTTTTCCCGTGATAACGGGATCACTTTCTCGAGATCTCGAGATAAGGGACCTTTGAAAATTATCTCGTTATCTCGGGTAAACAACAGTTGTTATTTCGAGATAATGACATAAATAAGTCGAGATCTTGAGAAAACAATTAAATTAACTCGTTATCACGGGAAAACAGAATAAATAAAATGTATGAATGTATGGCCGCTTAGGGCTTCCGTAGTTTGGCACGTTTTGGACTGTAGCCAAACAGTGCAAACTTTGAACGTGCCGCTGGACTGGCAGAGTAGAGCCAATCAAAGCAGAGCCAGCTGCGCAGTCTGCTGGACAAAGTGGTCAGACTGAGGTCCTCAGCTAACACTACGTATTCACTGAATAAACCTTATACAGTATTATGAATGAATTCACATACTAAAATTTTAAATACTTCATATCCTCATACAAGCCAGTCGCTGTTTTGGTGACTTGTTTGTTTCCAGGTTCCACTGTATTTGCTAACAGCTAGCAGCGCTGGCGCAGCAGCTTGTGGTCAAGCGTCCCATCAGCCTGTGCCTGTATGTTTTGATATTAGAACTAACAACTGCTTTTCAAAAAGGAAAGGGGATATAACGGTAAACAATTAAGAAGGCCTAGTGGTACTGTTTAAGTGATAGATAAACACTAATCTTATTTTAATGAGTTTTCTATTCATGTTGGATTCATATGTTATCAGATGAATTGATGTGTATAATGAATTAGTGATGATAATAGTTGAAGTAGGCCACATTAGAAATTAATTGTAGGCTGATGAGCAGCAGCACAGCGGCAGGCAGGCAGCAGCTGGACCATGTCCATCAAGACAAGGAGGACAAAATGGATCTCAGGGCCATACTGTTTGTATCTGTCTGTGGCAGGTGCGGGCATACAGTATATTTGGGCCAAATTAATTATTCAAATGTGTATATGTGTTTGGACTGGTAATTATCCAACTTTTATTGTGTTCAAGAGTTCTAAATAGGCATAGAAAGTGGAATTTCAGTAAATGTGTTTAAAGTATAATAAGAATTTTTGGGGGACGACCTTAAAGAAACATTCCACCCAAAAATTAAAATTCAGTCACTATCTACTCACCTCCATGCCACTAGAAAATCGAGTCCCGGAGCTTCCCAGCTTCAATTTATCAAATTAAATTAATATGGGTGCTCACTTATTGAATTTGACGATAAAATACAAAGTTATTGGTTTAAAACAGTATTTAAACGGCCAAACCGGAAGTCTTGTTTCTGGTAATTGGAGCTAGTTTTACCTATCTAAGCCGGGGTGCACGCATTTTGAAAAGAACAAGTAGGGTGGCCATTTCAGCTAAATAATGATGTAAATGTCTTTTCAAGTCACTTTGGGATCAGTTGGCCTCAAGAGACTTGGATTATGCTGGATAAGCTGATTGCAGTCATTTTATGGTTATATTCCATTATTTTTTTGAAGTCTGAAGACAGGTCCCCAGCAACTTCAGTTTTTTTATTTTTATTTTTTTTATTTTTTTGGAGAAAGCTGGGAAGCTGTTGTATGGACTAACAAACTTTACCCAATTCTCTACTGGCATGGGGGTGAGTAGATAGTGACTGAATTTTCATTTTTGGGAGAACCATTCCTTTAAGGCACCCGACTCTTTTGTCCCGACCACTTTCCACAGTAAACCTACGCCCTTGCCTTGTACCACGTTATATGGAGAAAATGTGTTCTTTGTACTGCACTGAATTGTACACTGGTGACTTGTTTTCATTAAATGTAAACTTGATGGGAAACCTGACTTAAAACATGATAAATGTTCACTGAAACACCTGCGATTTTGGTATCTGAAGTGTGAAAATCCATTGCGGTTATCAGGCACACCAAAAAGAAATCAACAAAATACTAAAACAAAGTTAGTAGCGCAGTAAGGGTTTTCACAGGACCAAAACGTGAGACACTTTGGATCTGGTAGGGACCAAGGAACCGAGTCACTGGACTGAACTGAACTGGTACCAGGAGATTTGGATGCATTCCAGAAGGTTATCCATCTGATGTCAACATTCGATACTGAAAAAGCCCCGATAAGATGTAGAAAATACATTTTCTTAACAAAAGTCATAAACAGCCTACAATATGACTTGCTCCAAGAAATAATCATAAATCAAGGATATCAAATATTGAAGCAAGAAACTGGTTTTAAAGAGGGCTTAAATTAGTTTCTTCAACCACTTTACATTGTCATGAAACAAGTTAGTTTTACCAGTGTGAACCAGCAGAGGAGGCTAATGTCACTGACAAAAAAACAAGGGACCAGGCCACGGTACAAGGATTATGTGATTGTGTATATGTAATCGTTATGTAAATATGTAATCTTTATGTAAATATGTTATCTTTATGTAAATAGCACTTTTCAGAATAGTTACAAAGTAGCGTACTTTACAAAGGAGTGAAATCAAGAGCAAAAACAAAGCATGATAAGAAATATAAAAGCAGGGCAGGAACCATAAAAGGTAAGTCAAAAACAAAAGGCCATTATGTAAAAGCAAGTCAATAAAAATGAGTTTTAAGGATTACTGATTTAAAGCATGCTAAAGAGCCCAAATGGCAAAGCACAGTAATTTAATGCTGTTGAGCTTCCCGTTTTATCTTTCAGTTTTATTTTGGTTTGGCTGGAGGAAGTGGGCTGAAGTATTATCATCGTCGCTTTGTTCCCCTCAGTGTATTTCGTCTTTGCCTGATAAACACCCACCTTTCTCACCATCACAGTCTCACCATCACCAAATTTGGTTCTAGTATGTTACACCCAAATGTCGCGGCCCCAGACGCGGAGGAGGCTTCACGAGCTTCTCCTCCAGACAGACTCAGTGTGTGTCTGCACCGAGGGTTAGGGCTGACCGACAGCTGCCACAACCACACACTCCCCCACAACAGCTCCTTCATTACACTTAATGCTGCTGTGCTGCAGTGAGAAAAGGTGCAACTCTGTACCTTGCTTTCTGACAATGTAGGTCACCTTTGGGATCAAAGATTAAATTCCGATTGTGTAAATGTGTCTGGTTTTCACAGATAAATGATTAAAGGGATTGTTGGTGGATACAATTAACTGCCAAGTTTTTGGGAAGAAGAGCGTGTTTTTTTCTATAAGGGCCCATTTTATTATATCCGAACAACCATTTTAGCTATTCTAACTTGAGGGCCAGAAATTGTAAATCAGTAAAAGTGGTCTGTTCATATATGATCTTCTTCCCTTTTGCTTTCATTTTATTGACTCATTGACTTATGGAAGCAATGAAGCAAACCATTGTTGCTCTAAACTGAGCCTTTTGATAGCTTATGTCCCATGTGGCTCAATTCCACTGAGACAGCAGCAATTGACTTGTAGTCAGCGTTGCATGCTGGATAGGACCTCACGATTCAAATGGGCTCGACAGTGAAATTCTTCAGATTCCTCAATAGAGAGAGAGAAGACAAACCTCAGCTGAACTATATTTGTTTAGATATGCAACTTAATTCAATACACTTGCACTTTGTTCTTTCACTTTAGAAAATGTCTTTCAAGTTTCAAGTCGAGTATCACTTTCACTTATATGGTTGGAAGACAATGTTCTATTTAATGTCCTATAGAGGAAGCACTCCTTTGCGCTTACGGTAATACATTTGCATAAAAGTTTTAGTTTTATGTTGTGCTTACAGTGCAAGATGTTTCTTCGCCTTTAGTGATGTGATATTATTTTCCTTTTCAACTCTTCTGCTCGCTCCCCAGTGCTGGACTGACCCTCCCACTCCGGTCAGCACAACAGTCTCTCGCCATCTTCTGTCAGAGGCTGAAAGTCAGCTCTTTAAGAAGTACCTAACATCATCCTCTACCCACTGAATCATATAACCTTCATATCATAGCCTTCTACCTCTCTGTCAGCTCTTACTTTCACTTTTACACAACTGCACTGGCCCTTACACTCCTTACTGTTGTTTGCTTGTTGGGATGGTGATCTGAAAATAATAGTAATGAGGATAATGAGTCATTGAAGAAGCAGAGAAACATGTTGAGGATAAATACTTTATTCCATGGCACCAGTATAAACCAGGTATACTGCACTTGGTGGAATCAGAACAAGGAATAACAGTACAAGTTGTGTAAAAACATTAGGTGGGAATCTTTACCTGAAAAAGGTGCTTAAAAATAAAAGGAGAGGGAATGGAGGCAGACAATTTTCAGAATCTTCTAGCCGCAGCAACAACCCAAAGAAAGGCTTTTGTGTCTTTCTCTCTCACATTTTACTAAGATGCTGTAAGTGCTGTTGTGCAGTGTTGGAGAGAGACAGTTTCACAGGCAGAGACTAGAAGGCATTTTCCATGGTGATGTGATGGTGGGAAGACGTTGGAAAGGGTATTGGTGGGTGTCCATGCTTAATAAGCATGGTTAGCCACAAACAGTGACTCTCCACCGGCAGCGCTGCCTCCAGTGCCGGCATATTTGCCAACGCAGGCCTGGCTGTTGGCCTGTAAGAGACAAAAGGACAGTATTATAGAATGCACAATCCCATACATTCCTATAGAAGTTTCTAATTCTAATAACCTCTGAACAAATATTTCTGTCATTTGTATGACAAGTCAACATATATACACATACAGTAGATACCTTCACATTTACAACAAAATAGTGTAATCCTCTCTCCACGTACCAGAGCTCTCTTGATGAACTCATCCTGGCATGCCTTGCCATTTTCCTTCTTGCCAGCCCAGGCTTTGAGGGCAGAGGCCTGCAGGGCACGGCCATATGAGAAGGTCACGGCCCAGGGCCTGTGCAGAGGGCACTGGTTCATGGCATTCAGGTTGACGGAGGCCTCCTCCTCACTCTGGCCACCGGACAGGAAGGTGATTCCTGGAGAGATGTGGAGAAGAAGAGCGAGGGGTTAGCCATGCACCTGTTTGGGCGTTTGAGAGAAGATAATATAGACTACTGAATGAAGGAGTCATTGTTCATGGAAATAGGGTGTAGAAACGAGTAGAAAATAGTTTGTGTCTGTGATGTTTGTACTTGTGTGTGAGAGAGGAAGAGAAAAAGGACACGTGTATCCAGCTCACCGGGGACTGCGGGGGGCACAGTGCGGCGCAGGGCAGTGATGGTTGACATGGCGATCTCCTGGTTGGTGTACTTGTGTGAGCAGGAGTGTCCGGCGGTGACCATGTTGGGCTTGAGCAGGGTGCCCTCCAGGTAAACGTGGTGGTCGGACAGTGCCTTGTAGACAGCAGCCAGGACCTTCTCAGTCACGTACTGGCAGCGCTTCAGGTCGTGGTCGCCGTCGGGGAGGATCTCAGGCTCAACAATGGGGACGATGCCGTGCTGGGGGGGGTCAGAGCAACACACAGGCATCAGCAACACAGTCGGTCACTGAGGACAGTTTGTGATACGGGGTCCACAGACAATAAAGAATCCACTGGGGACATAGTTATTACTTTCCAGTTCTTATTTAGTTCGGCGGTTCCCAAACTGGGGTCCAGGGGGGTTTATTTCATTCTAATTTCATTTATTAGAAGTTACAACAATTAGAGAGTGTATAATAGTGAATTTTATCTCTCAATCTATAGTAGGCAGACAACAAAAATATTCTCAGATGAGGGTCCATGGGGCAAAACCTTTAACAAACCTTTATATTTTGACCAACGCATCTGATTTCTTTCCAGATGAAAAGTGGACCCATGGGATTGCATTGTGAATTGGCCGTTTTGTATCAAAACAAAATGCGTTTATCCTTATATCCTTCTACTGTATATCCCCGGCAAGATTGTTTTCCAGTACTATGCACCTTATAAATGGAATGAATTACAAAGGACATTGAAATGAGAATTTCTAGTCCCCCCTGGATGATTATAATTGCTGATATGTTTTGTGATGCTTCTTCTTATACACTCTGAAAAAACAAGGTACATCTCTTGTACTCACAGGGAAGGTATAAATAACTGATAACATAATTCCACCCACAAACCCACTCAGGAAGTAACTGTGTATTTAAAATCTTTAGAGCAAAAAGAAAAGAAGCCCTGATGCTTGCATGCATCATTAGCATGCAATATAATTTTATATACGGTAGCTAGGATTGTCAAACCATTTGATGTGACAACATTTCTGTTATTTACGCTGCTCCTTAAACATAAAGACTACACAGGTTATAAAAAGGACATACCGTATTGTTGCACTGATACTTTGTATTGATCTGTCCTTGCTGTGAAGCTTTTTAATCTAGTCCACTCTGACTTCAGCATCTATCTGTTGTGTCTGACTGTGTCTTACCATCTGGCAGATGCTGGCATAGCGGGCCAGGACATTGGCGTTCTCAATGATGGCCAGTCTTGAGGGGGTGGTAGGGGTGATCTTCAGCACACAACGCCACTTGGCAAAGTCAGCACCATCCTTCTTGTACTGGGCGCAACGCTCATACAGTCCATCAAGACCTGTGAGAGAGGGAGAGCGCATAGAAGGAAAGTTCATGCAGCCAATAGGGTAAAGCTGTTGATTCTGTGTGTTTGAGCGCCCACTGGGCCTAAAAGTGTTACTGTTTCTGTGTGTGATTCTGGTCTTCGCTCACCCTGGGTGGTAGTCTCGCCGTTGGTTCCGGCCAGGGGGACGACACCTTTGTCAACCTTGATGCCGACCACCATGCCTCTGTCCTTGAGGTGCTGGGGGAAGACCTTGCCAGCGTCGGACTTCTGGTACATGGTCTCGTGGAAGAGGATGACACCGCCAATGCAGGCGTCCATGCGGTCGTCAGCGGTGAAGAGGAGCTGGCGGTACAGCCTCCTGTTCTCCTCAGTGTTCTCAGCATTGATGCTCTGGAAGCGCTTGGCCACGCTGCCTGTAGGTTGCAGAGACAGACGGGATGGAGTTAGACTGGCTCCAGCTGTGGGCATTGGTGGAAGTTTCCAAAAGTTTCCAGAGGCTGAGGATTGAGTGCGACCAGCCTCTGCAACCTGAGGCTAAGATGTAGCCTCAGGTTGTGTCCTTAAGATAGTGATATAAAGGAAATTTCTCAAAAATTTGATGAAATTCTAGCTCAATAAATAGACTGTTGTGTTTTGAAAAATGTCCATATTGATTGATCTTTCTATTTTACTTGATTTGATTCTTTTAATTCAATGCATTTTGCTTGTTCTTTAATATGAATTTGATCTTTTTCACTTGTCTCGTTGCTTTTAATGTTTTATGTAAAGCACTTTGAATTGCCTTGTTGCTGAAATGTGCTATATGAATAAACTTGCCTTGCCATATTAAGCCTGATCTTGAAGTAAAGTGATAATCTGACTGATAGCCTAACTGTCCATGAGTGCTTGAATCATACCTGGTTTATCAATAAGTTGCTCATCATGCATGTAAAAGGCAATTCTATTTTGTATTTTTTTTAAGATTGTGGGCATATAACCAGTCAGTATCATACAGTTCCTTTGACTGATTAACTGAAGTTTCCTATAGGTCTGAAAATTGAATGAATTTTCTTTAAATCGCTCTTTACCGGTGGACTCATCTGCGGCGAGGATTCCCTTGCCGGGAGCGACGATCCTGTGAGCGATATCGCTGAGCTCCTTCTTCTGCTCAGGAGTGAGGAAAGGGTATGCGTGAGGCATCCTGACTCTGGCAATGAGGAGGAGCACAAAGCGAGAGGTGGGTGAGATTATAGGGAGCATATGGTATTTTACAAGGGCAGACAGAGGGCTAAAATTACACACAAGCTCATGTGGTGTTAAGGCCAGACACACAGCGGTGAGGCGTTAGCAGCAAGCTTGATATTTGAGTTTCGGATACTTGTGTTTCTTCATGTAGTGAATCTGTAAATCATAGTGCAGTGTGAAAATATTTTTTAGTGTAATGAGTGGGGAACTGCCCCACTGACAAAGGGACAAACACAACAAGGAGGAAGTGGTGAAATGAGCGCTTTTCCTTCCCTTATTGCATTGTGCAGCAGTTTGTCCCCTGCACGTCTGTCTGTCAGTGTCTATCTTTAAAACAAGGCCAACTGGTCTCCCTAATACGTGACTGTTTGCAGTTGTTGCAAGTGCCACTGTTGCAGTGTGGCCTTTACATAAGTTACTGTATGTGCCAGGGTTACACACTGTTCCCTATGCACAATATCTCGGGGCACAGTGTCAGCAAGAACCCCGCCTTGCCCCCTACCCCACCCGCCTCAAATCCGGCCACCCCCAGAAAGCCACGGCAAGCATGTGGGCGACCTTTTCCATTTTCTAGTCTCTTATCCCTGACCTTTCCCTTCCCCTTCACTGCCCCCCCTGCTCCCCATTCCTTATCCCTGCTCTTCTATCACACACCTCCTTTATCCACCCCTCCCTCCTTCCCTCCCTCCCTCTCTCTCTCTCTCTC
>OMOV01093900.1:0-12190 GCA_900312565.1 Beryx splendens
ACACGCTCACACACACACACACATACATACACACACACACACACACACACACACACAGACACACGTACACCTCTGTCTAGTCTCCAGTAAAAGTGATCAAGGGAAATGATTATTTTCTGGTATATCAGATTCCAGTAATTCCCTGGCGCAGGTGTTGGGATGTTTTCTGAATCTCAGAAGGTTAAGTGGGCGTTCTGAGAAGCCGATCTCGAGGGAGGGTCCACATATTGGTTAATTAGATGGATCCATGCCTCAAAGACCACAAGTTGGCCTATTTGAGGCCCAAAAGGAGTGAATTCACTTTGGTGACCCTTAATGAGCACAAGGTACAATAGAAATCACACAGTGGAAATGGTAATGATGTGCTGTGACAATAGTAATCGCTTGATCATTAAGATAAGGGCAGATGCCGTGCACATGGTCCAGCGTTCTTGTATTGTCCCCAGCTCATTAAATTCTTTCCAAGTGAGAGGCATGGATCGTGTGGAAAGCAAAGACGGCTAGACGACACCAGGAGACCATCACAGATATACAGTGTGTCTAATTAGGAGAGCGATGAGTGGCAGGCAAACTCTCTTGGTGAGAAGAGATCCACAATTGTGCCGTGGCTGCCAGACTGGCTCCTTTGCCCGAGCAGGAGATATGAGCAGTACAGCTCTGGGCTGACAGAGCAGAGCAGAGCAGAGGAGTGCGTGTGTGTGTGTGTGTGCGTGCGTGCGTGTGTGTGCGCGTGTGTGTGTGAAAGAGATAGATTGACAGAGAGAGTGCAATGGGATGTGCCACCTGCCTCTATTCTGGGCTCCTTCTGTCAAATCAGGCATCTGGGCGTCAGCGCTGGGCTGGCAAAATCACATCAAGGACATTGCGCTCACCACCATCAAATATGAGCAAACATTCAACTGTTAGTGACAGAACTAGACAGTTTACATATCTTTTTATTTTTTTATTTTCTTGCTTTATGGCTCTGACCCTGAAGTCAGGCAGAGCATACCTACTGTATCTAAAAGGAAGGAAATCCAGTATGATGAGGTGCTCAAGGGACGATACTGCATTGCACATTTGAAATTAATAGACTTATTTTGATATTTTGATTCTGATATTATGCAAAAAATGTAAAAAAGGAAATGAACCAAGCGGTGACTGAATGAGAAGATTAAAGGACAGAAAAATGAAATCACATCCCGATGGTGTCATCTGGTTTCCACAGTGGAGCGAGCTGCAATGGGCGCACACTCTTATTCTCACTATCCTTTACTGCCTTCAGAACCGTGGGTGGCTGTGCTTTCTGGGCAATGTAGTTTTGGAGTCTAATGAGTCCTGAGTGGAGGGGTGGAACAGGTCCTCTCCAGAGACTCATCCAGCCTGTTTGTCCCCGACCTAGGGGAATGAAAGGCGACACCTCCCGCCCACAGTGACTCTCCGGCCTTGTGTTTTATATACTGCTGACATACTTTCCATTCACCATCACCATGCAGCAGCACCATCAAGGACAGCCGGGCAGTTCCACATGTCTTCTACACATCCGCACGTCTTCTTTATTTAGTTATGTCTTCTTCTCTCTAAAGCCTGTTTCCATCTCTGTCTTCTACTCATCTTCTCTTTCCCAGCTCATTGCTCTCACTCTCCCTAATTTTCTCCCACCCTTTCTGTCTCACTTTCTACGAATTTTTGCTAAGTCTCCCTTTCTTTGTCAGAGGGTTGTTTTGACATTTCCTCTGTTTATGTCCTCCGCAGGCACAACAATCTGTGGCTGACCCTGACCACACTGTGCTGTCCTCCAGGCATGGACCCATGTTATTATCATTCAGAGAAACATGCGTAGAGTGGAAAAGGATTGTCAGGACCACAACTGCACCAGGTTCACATTAGGACTGCAGAGAGAGGCGCACACAAATCCCTTGTACTGGCTCAGTGTTTGGTCAATGAAATAAAACAAAGGCAAATGGCGAGTCCATGCAGGGATGGGTCTGCTGATAAAGATCTGTTAATGCCGCGTTTCCATGGGACAGAGGTTGGAAGGAGACTGGGATGATGGGAGGGAGGGAGGAGAGTTTGAGGGTTGTGGAAGGGATTGCAGACCGGGGGCCCCAAGTTTTCCAAAAGTTACTGAAACTCCTGCTGGGCAACGACGAACAAGCCAACACGCTCCGAAGCAAGTCGCCTAGCAAGGAATTCAGGGAATGGGGTAGATTCCTCTGAGGGGCTGCTACCTTCAGACTACCTTTCCAACAACCATCCCCCCCTCCCCAAAACATACACACACACACACATTCCCCCACCAGCCCATCTCGCAGAGGTGCAGACAGAACTGTCCTGGCATGGCCCCAAGTTGATGATCCTCAGGATACCGATCTACAAGAACATGAAAAAGCCTTGCATGGACAGACACCTTTCATCGCAGCAAATTCCACGGCCACGGCGCCACCACTTGAAGTGAAACGAGGAAACATATCCCGGCAAGTGCTGATACTAGAAGCAGGTTAACGCCCGGCTGTAAATCTAGTTATTTGGCTTTTTCAGACCCCTTACAAGTCTGTAAAAAGTAATGTGTTGTACGTAAAGTGTCGCCCAGAAGTGCGGGTGACCTCATTTTATTAATGTATTTTTTGTGGCGGAACAAAGCTGTTGATGGTATTTTACTGAAGCAATATGACCCAGTGCTGAATTCCACAGGCACACATTAAATTACAGCCTAGTGCCGCTGAAAGCTGCACAAGATTGCAGCCGAAGATGTGCAGCCCCTGTTATGAGGGAAACAGACTGGTCGGCCCTTTGCAAAATAAAGAGAGGATAGTGCTGCAACGGGATTATAGACAGTAGGGTGGAAAATTATCCAAACAGCTTCCAGAAAGACTTGCTCTCTTGCAATTAAACCTCATGCTTGTGTTGAGCGTAAAAAGTAGATCTGCTTCAGTTTCCTCCCTGGATTTGTGATTATGCAATAACAACCTCGCAACAGTATACGTATCTATACATGAAAAATTGCCTACAGTCGAATGTCAGTCTTGCCAAGTAGTTTTGACAAGAGGATAACTGCTGTGGGCGAAATCCCACAGGAGGTGTTGGTTGCAATCACGGGTGCCGCAAGAGCAGAGTGTCAAAGAGCTACCAACAGTGACAGAGAAACCCAACACCGCAGCTACGATGCTAGTTTCACACTGATTGGACAAGGCCTGAAAACTCACACAGTGGGAGAAATGGAGCAAATGCAGGAGCACTGGGATTCATTCTAAGCGGTAAAGACAAGGAGAAAGGGGGGAGCAGAAGGGAAGAGGGAGAAAAAGAATGACAAAGCAGTAGACCAAAAAAAAAAAAATAGAGGCAGAGAGAAAGCAGAGGTTCTCTCATGTCTCTTATCTGGGTAACATAAGGAATCTTAATAGTGGTGCAGGTTGGTGCTCTGTGCTATCTCACAGGCGACAGAAGGCCAGCTCGGGGAATGCAGCATGCCTTAAGGAGCTTCAGTCCACTGCTGGGGAATTAATAGCGGAAGCACTGCAATGTCTGGGATAAGAATGAAAGACGGAGGGAAGACACAGGGATGGAAAATAGCAACGGAAACCAGCTAGCATCAGGGTCCGATCCCCCGACGATTTATGTTTGAGGCATAACGTTTAGAAGAGCGTGAAAAATTCAGCAGGGAAGCTCGCCCACACGATTGAGGATGCATAGCTCACCAGCCAAACTGTGTTAAGGAAGAAAAAGACAATGTGCTGAACTCATTGATGTTGTGGGGGGGAAAAAATGTTTGGTGGCAAAGGCTTGGTTGAACATTCTCTGTATGAGTAATACAGAGTGTTTGTCTTTCCCCCAAGTCCCTGCTTTTCTTGCCTAGAGGCCTACCACCCTTCCCCAGTCAGCGTGCCTGGGATTGGGAGAGCGTTATGTGGCATCGACTGTGCGCTCCCTCAGACTTTCCCCCCACAGCATGTGCATTCCCTGCCAGAATTACCCAGCTGAAACTCCCTAAATTGGCCAAAGATCAAAGTCAAGCTATATGCAAATGCTGGAGCAACACCTCTGACCAGTTTTAATGGGGCTTGGAGGGTTGCATGACTGGTAAGCATCTATGAAGATGCCTTCGTTTGTATGCAAAACTAGAGCTGGAACTCTGCTACAGTTTTTGAATATGTACTTAGATAACAGTTATTTCATCATAATTTGGTCATAACTGATGGCAATGTCATCCCATTAACCAATGTATGTTTCATGAGATGGGATTATTGAATATGTATACTTCCTTCAGGATACATCAAAATCAAAGGGTGGAACTGCTATTTGAAAATATTTCAAGGATGCAACTTTTGCATAAATGACTGTTGGGGGGACCTGCTGAAGTATGATTGCAGATGGCAGGTAGAATACCAGGAAAAGCCATTAAATTTGAATAGCTTCTGAAAGGAGCCTCTCCCGTAAATGTGCAAGGGAACAGGAAAAGGGGAACCAGTGTGAAGCACACCACATGAGTGTCCTGTGTCCATGGCTTTAACACCTCTAGAGCGAGGGTTTCAATTTCCATGTGCGGGCCACCCAGACATAACATGCATGCACTCATGCTACTGTAAAGTGCTTTATATAAAAGTGTCCGTCAAACGGTTAAGGGATTTCCCCCGTCTTCCCTCCTGCTCACAACCAGCCTGTAGTAGAACAACAACACGAACCCACCAGTGAACACCAAAAGTGAGAGGGGACAGAGATGGAGGCTGACAAAAATCATGACATTACTATAAACAGTTATGGACACTACCGCTATTTTGACAGTCGCCTATAACAATCCCATAATTAGCATTCTGTAAGCAAACAAGCCTTCTCTTGTTCCAGTGGCTGTCTGTAGTTATTTTAGGAGAGCTAGACCAAGAGCCAATTACAGACTACAAAGGCCGAAGTGTAACATATCAATTATAATGGTCTGGTATTCACAGCATGCTGGATCAACAAGCCAAACAGAATACCAATAGCCTATTGTTATTGTAGCCGTTCATCCAGACCCTGGAGTCTATTGCTGCCTTGCTTCACAGGATTCTACAGAAACAGTGGAGGCCAATCAGGAGCTGACTGACTCGCCGTATCTCCAGCCCATGCATTAACTCGTTTGTTTTAGTAATGTGATCCCATTTGTCATTCTGTGACAAGCTCTCCAACAACAAATCGAGTCAATAGACTGAATGATTTGGGCCTTTTGGGGCTCTGGCATGGCCACTGGTCTCTAATTGGTCACCAGTGTTTGAGTATGGACAGCAGCCAGGTGAGTGGTGGAGAGCTCCAGCTGCCTGGTTGCCTGATCCTGCCTTTGCCTTCAGCCGTCATCCTCTGTCCCGATCACTTGTTTGTTTGTCTTCCTGCCTTTGTTTGGACTAAAGATTTCCTGTGTAAACTCAAAGAAATAAGATCTTTTCTTTGGGGGAAAAAAAGGCTCCCCCTCCATTGCGCACCTCAATATGGATTTATTTCCTTTCTTTATGTTTTATACTCCAGGTGAGTAGTGTATCAGAACACAACTGCTTATCAAATATCTCAAATCAAATTCATCCAGGATGCACACAGAGTATTATGTTGCAGAAGAGGTTGATGTTCTGATTGTTAGAAAACACAATTTTCCCAACTATGGGAAAACTATGAATATATGAATTTCATATATTCCAATATACAAATATCGCAGTATGGTTTGCAGGAAGTCATTACATAATAAAAACAAATCCAACCATCTCAGCAGAATTAGTTTGCACATGCACTGCAGCTCCATGTTCACTCACGCTGAACCCAAGCAAACATACAGCCACACATAAAAGCAGAGCAAACATGAAAGGCAGAGCAAGCCACTTGATAAAGACCGTGCTAACACGGCCAGCAAATATCCTCACTCCACCTGGCAACCAGGGCCTTAACCATATCCATGTTGGTGGCCTAATATCTCTTAGACAACAATTAATTTCTGGGTCAGTATCACCCACAATTCCAGTTGCAAACTTAATTTTCTCCACTGTTTACCACTGTTTACCACTCAACTGGAATGTATTTACACATCCGGAGTATGAAATATAGATGCAGCAGGGATTCACTGTAGCTGAATGCAGAATTCCCACAAGCTCGTAAAACTGGGTCTCCGAGTCAGAGGCCTGACTTTGGGGCACGCTCCACTATTGTCTCTGCACAGCTGAAAACACATAGGTTCACACTGGAAACTTCCCCTCAATAAATAATAGAAACACAGAGAGAGCTGAAGAGCCCTTTAAAGTTACATGGAGAGAGAGAAAGGAAGAGAAAGGGGCAGAGAGAGCGAGACAAAGACAGAAAGTGGAAGGTCAAAGATAGACGCAGTTGCTAAGTCATCAGCACTTATGTGGGCCTGGGTGCCTCCAGTAAACAGGGCTCCAACGTTAAGAGGGAAAACGGCATCTTCCTCTAATTAAAGCAGATTTGCTGGAGAGCTCCCATTGCAGGGGTTGCCTTAAGCTCCCAATCTTGTTAGAGGGATTGACGATTTAGCCAACACATTCACTGCTGCTCTGTCACAAAACCTGACAAATACAAAACAGCTGCGAGGGAAAAGTTGGAATGGTTTGTTGACCGATTGATGCCCTTGTACTGAGTCTGAGCAGTTCGCTGGGATTATATTTGATACACAGTAATCAGAATCAAGTTATATGTTATTAAAAATCACGGAAAAATCACACGCCACATGGATAAAGCGAGATACTCTGGAAAGTATGCCGAGCATCTTTATGGTCGAATGCCGTGTAAGTGATGCTGCTTAGAGCTTTTTTACAACGCCGCCATAAATATCTCATTAGATAAGCCAGAGATAAGCATTGGAGAGAGACAAGATAAGTGATCGACAAATGGTTTAACATTCTGGTCCAGCCTGTTGTCAGGCAAGAGGACTCCAGAAAATAATCTGCGGTTTAAAATGGTATCTATCAGTTCCAGTGTTGTGTCAGCCTGTGGAGAAACCTGACCAACAACACAGCCCATTCGTTTGTAACTGTCCTCCTCTCGAGTGTTATACAATACAGTGCAATGCCTGAACTTGAGATAATGTTGGCAGTATAAATTTTGGCCTATTGTATCTTGTTTTGGCCCTTCAGTGTCATTTTAAAATATATAGCAGGGAAATATGGAACAGACTAAGCTCAAATAGCATTTCCACTTCCAGTACATTTTGTGATTTGCTCTGGTGCCAGATTCAATGAGAGCCAGAGCGTTTATACAACCGTAGAAAAGTATTTTTAAGCTAATTTAATGTTGTATACTCAGTGACTGACAATTACCTGACCCTATCTGAACTGCCCTGATAGGGTAAACCCCACCCATCTGGTACCCCATTTATGTTAAAGCAAACGCTACGAATTATCTTCAAACAGCATTTAACCCCGTTCTGATAGAAAGAGATACAGTAAGTGGTCGCATTGAAGTGTGATACCAAGGAGCAGCTTATATCCATCTGGTCCATATGATTTCGGCCACAGCAGTGCGTTCCACTGCCAAATGCCAAGACTATGTAGAGAATGATTGACAGGTTTTTAGCTTGCTAAACCTGGTCCCACTTAAGATGCATTCACACTGTCAGATCTATATGACGGTCACTGGGTCGTAACCCAGGTCAGCCAAAGATGTAGCGTCTGTTCCAGCGAGAGAGAGGCATGTAGGTCAGAGGTCCCACAATTAAAATGATGCATTTTGTTGCATTTATGTTTCATGTTTCGGCTCTCTGATGTCACGTTTTTAGAAAGGCGATGGGATTTCAAAGACATTTTAAGACACTGATTTCAAGTATAACAACAGATTCAGAGCTGATTGACTTGTTTGGGGGCACAGTGTCATTCTTGGTGTCATGGAAAGGGCGTCTATGGGTCAGAGCAGGTCAAAAAGCTCTTTAAAGGCCCAGCAGTTGAAACAGTTATCTTAGTTGTATTTAAATTATCAGCATTGAAAACTATTGATAAGTTAATATGCACCATTGATGTGCAGAACCCTTTAGAATTGTGGCAGAAATAAGACTATGTATGACGTACTAATGTATTTTTTCCTCATCTTAACTTCTGTGTTACATGGTCAGACACTGATTTATGGGTGGTGGCCATTCCTTTCAAACCTTCAATCATCCGAGAACATTGTCTGACAATAGACAGCAAAGCAATAGCCTCTTTTCAGCGTATGCCTATAGGCTTACCTTTCATGGCCCACTGTAAATAGAAGTATAGTGTTACACAGCCTGTGTGGGAGAACATAAAGCATATTGTGACAACTTCACCTTGGTGGTATGAGGGACAAATAGGGTTGCAAAAAAAAAAACGATCGTATTTCTGTAGGCTGGTGACAAATTGTTGATGGGGCTAAGGGCTGGGGGGGTCTATGTGCACCAGTCTATTCATGATGACATAGTGATAGGGTATTGAAATAATCACTTGTGGAAGATTGCCATATTAATGAGGCATTTGGATTTGAATAAGCAACTCCAGAGTGCAGAAAGTTTTATTTGGTTTATTACTGGCTAAAACACAAGAGAAGCAGATCAATTCTCACAATCAGTAGGCTAGTTTCCAATCACTGAAATTAGACAAACCCTCTCTTTAGAAACTCCCCTATGGAACAGGAGTTAAGCTCACACAGCATTTGTCCAATGTTTTCCAGACTCGTCCGTCTCTCTAGGATTGGTGGGGGCTGCTTGTTTAAGCCAATGGGCAGGGAGCAACGCTAATGTCATTTCGCTGTGACTGGCGAGAGGAGCCCATAGCGCACCGTGCGCCGCTGAAATGACTGAGATGCTGTGACATTTGAAGGTGAACTCACACTCGGCTCTCTCAGCGCTCGTCTCCAATGCAGCCACTATCAGCGGTTTAAGCTTATCTCTTGGCGCAGGTCTCGGTGCAGCTTTGCGGCACAGTGGTGCACCCTCTCTGGACTTTTCATCTTGCCAATGAGACGCAGCGTGAATCGTTTTTCTCACTTCGGGAATATTGGTTCTGGATACCCTGTTTACTGCGACTGAACACTTTGGGGTGAGTTAATTAAGTTATTTCGTGTTTTATTTAACGCTTGTCTTTGGACTTTAACTTCAGGAGTTTGGACAGCTTCCAGGTGGCTGACTTTAATTGCCTATTGCTGCATGATTTGTGTCGGATTTTATGGTGAGCAGTTGGAGTTCGCTTTATTTTCTAGTCAAATTACGCTCTGAAATGTTCTCACGTATGTACCACTGATGAAAATGTGGGTAAATTTTGACCTCGAATCGGTGATCATCATAAGGCAAACAGCATATGCATTAACAATGGAAATTATACGCTATTTTCATGTTTTTATTTTCCTTCAGTCAGTTTGAATGTATTTACAATTATATAGCCTACACTATGAAGTCAAGTCATAAAGATTTATGTCAGCCTAAAAAGTGAGCAAAGTGTTTGGGTTGCTTTATCCTCTACTACATCCCTGATCATCACCAATGTTCAAGTTGCGCTTTTACGCAGCAACATCTCCAAATGGCCACTTTCCCTTTCCCTGCGCCTATAGCCTGAATAACCTCATTTCTCACTCTGTGAAAAACGTGGTCAGAGACGTGGGGCGTGTGGGAGTGTGGAGCCCCCCGGGGCCTCCAGATGTATGGACTCAGCTGTCGCCTGTCACTTTGGTGACAACTGGTCGGCGCTCCGTGACCGCTGTCTGTCCGCCATCCCGTTCCACTCTGTAGGGCTCTATAGAGCTCAAGAGTCCTGTTGAGTGAGGGGGAATGTGGTCAGACACAGCGCCCCGGCCACATACAGTATGAGAAGTCACTCCATTTCACTCTCACTTTCTTTAGTTCTAACCATGATGGATAAGGTGCGAATGGGGCTTTACCAAAAAGTGCACCCACTGCAAAAAAATATCCACCTTTAAGTCATCTCATCTAAGTCTTGAAATATTCTTAAAACAAGTGAACAAATCAGGCAGTTGGGTAAAATAGGTTCATGTGTTTCCAATGTAAAACAACTTATTTGGAAAATAGCCTATTTTTAAATCGGTTCATTTTCTCTGATTTTAAGTCTAAATATGAGACTATGACTTGTTAAGATGAACAGTTTTTGCAGTGCAGTCCCTGCTCTTTCTATTGAAGTGCCCTGCAAGCTGTTTGAGTGAATTCATCACTCCTTATGGAGCTCTCACAGTGCTAAGCATGCCATAAAGATATTTCCTTTGGAGAATAATGACACACCCATAAGTTCCAAATATTTCCATGCTCAGTGATAGAAAGTGCTAAACCCACAAGGCACAGGAGAGCAGTTGCTGTTATATTTAACCAAGGCTCTCTGAAATAATATTTGCTCTCAACAGAGGACAGTAAACATCAACATAAGCCATTAAGTCCCGTGCATGCTCCCTGGGAGGCTTACAGCGGGACAGACCCACTTGGCTCAAGAGCGCAGAGTCAGACTGGCCTGAAATCTGTCACTAAAGCCACAGCTGAGAAAAACACAGAGCTGTGCTGATCCCAGAGCAGCCCCGCTGTAAGCCGGCAGCTCAGAGAGGTGAGAAAAAAACACGTAGCTTTTAATAAATATCTCAGGACAGGCTACACAAGGTAGGCCTATCGTCAGCATTTTGGACACATTAAATGGGTGGCTTGTAGAGCTGAGTGGAGTTGCTGCAGGGCAATTCAAGTGAAAGTCTTAACTGGATTTAAATAAATGGAATTATATCCAGGTGCATAGACCTTCAGGGTTTTATTGTAAATTGAATAGCGAGGAGTTAATTGCTGTTTCTGCACCCATGCCCGTTCAAAATATAACTTTAAGCTTTGCAAACGCCACGGTCTAACAGGGTCATTTCCATCCCTGGTTATGCCATTTCAATACATTATTTTCATAGTTATCTTTTTCCCCGTGACACTGACCAGTAAAAGCATATATAGATACTAATTGCAGTGTGAGTTGTGAGTCTGGGGACAAGAGATGCAGGGAGGAAAGAGAGCAGAAATCAAGGTAGTGGTGTCACCTAGTGGCTAAAGTAGAGGCTCACTGCTTTAGAGTCACAGAAACTCATCACTAGCATTGGCTCTACAACATGGCCTATTCTACATTTTCATGCAAAATCAGTATCAACTCTAAAAATATCTTATGAGGTTTTATTTCAGCCTAGGGCAATTGCATGACACTATAGGCAATTTTCATTTTAATAGTGTAAAAGATGCTGTATCACCTTAAGTGCTGCATAAGCCTAAATGAGGGCATGCACATCTGTGATCCAATATACAATAATACATTTTCTGTGGTGTCATATCATCTTTAATTGAATAATAAAGATGTCTTTTATCATATCTGTTACTGGATGTATCAACATACTGTATATCTCCTGAAATCTGGGTCTTATGTTTCACAGCTGTGGTTATTTAATGTTTAGATGATCTAGCAGGCAAGGCATGCGTTGGGAGAGATGTGAACTGGGCTTACAGTACTTTCAATGATCTGCGAGTGTAAATCCTCTGTTGTGAATATTAAGTTATTTATAGACTAAATGATTTACAAGTGGTGTGAAGAAGTTTTTTGGAGCAGCTCCAAATGTCACACAGTGCATGTGCATGCCTTATTCCCAAAGCTTTAAAGTTAATCAAAAGGTACCACGAATAGAATCAAAAGCCTTTTAATACATTTGGTTCCAGATCTGTGTGAATCCAAGAGGGAAATAAAATAGTTGCCTTTAATTCTTGGACACAGCAATGGAAATATTTCTGATCCTCTTTGGCCAGCTTGGTGTTGATGAATGCCAGTTCAATAAATGTGGAATAGGTTGATGGTTTATTTTAGTACCAAAGTGGATTGTTGAAGACTCTCTAGGATTTGGGGCTGGATGGCAGATAGGCCTGCTTTTTCTTATGAGCACCTCATAATGCACCTTTCAACTAGACAGACTAGCTTTATAACATTAGCACGCTTGTGTGCCATTGCATTAGTGGGTCCCTGCACAGCAAGAGGTGTGGAGCCAGAGACAGATCACAGACATGAAGCCAGTCTCAGACATAAACAGTGGGGCATGTTGTGGTGTGTGTGTGTGTGTGTGTGTGTGTGTGCGTGTGTGTGTGTGTGTGTGTGTGTGTGTGGCAGACACCCAGCCGGGTGTGAATGAGCAGAATGTAAGTCCCAGTGCCAGTGTGTATACGTTTCCCACTGTTGATTTAAAAGCCCAGTACCAGTGAAATGCACAAAGAGGCCTGTTTAGG
>OMOV01093920.1:0-13472 GCA_900312565.1 Beryx splendens
CTCTCCTCTACTACCGCGCTCCCTCTCTCTCTGTAGCTCTGCCTATCCCTCTCGCAGCGTCTCACTCCTTCTCCCTCCCTCTCGCTCTCTCGCTCTCTCTCTCTCTCTCTCTCCCCCTCTCTCTCTGTCTCTCTCTCTCCCTCTCTCGCTTCCCCTCTAGGGACGGCCCAGATGCGTCCAGCCCTCAACTGGGAGTCTTCAGTGGCAACACAGCGTTAGAATCAGCCTACAGTGCCAGCCCAAAAGTCCTGATCCGCTTTCATTCTGACTTCTCGACCGGAGGGTTCTTCATACTCAACTTCCATGGTACAGACACAGACACACACTCTCACACACACACACACGCTTCTTTTGTTTCTCATGCATGTTTCTTATGAGAGATACCGTATATAGTATAATACACTCAGACACCTACCATATATAGATACAGTAGTCACACACAGACACAGGCAGACGCCCTTCTGGAGGGTTCTTTATACCATAATACCATATTTCCACTGTGGACACACGCGCACGCACACACGCACAGCAAATGTCCCGGTGTCAGACGTTGAATTACAGCTCTATTTTGCTGGGCTTTGGGGACATCTCAATGGAACGGCGTCCATATACTTCTTTGTTAGAGAGGTCTGATTCACAGTCATAGCAGGGAAACGCCACTACACACACATACAGACATAACGTGGGAACCTCGGCGACGGATGGGGAACGTAAGCCTCGTGAAGATGGGAAAAGAAAAGCCTCCCGATCGAAATGTCGATGTCATGAATTAGAGATTGCTCAGGAGAGTTTTTCCAAACCGTATTTCCTCTAACATTGTAACAATCATAAAATCGATGTCCTGTAAAAACAACAACTCTTGTATCTATAAAGTCAGCTTTTTCAATAACTGAGGGAAATAGGTTTTTCTCCCCCCACTGACACACATACATGCAAATGGTGAAATGTCATCGCACATTGTCAGTGGTTGGTTCTGAATCATATTTCTCTAAACACCGTGTGTGTATCCGTGACAACGCTGGGGGAAACACCGTCTTAACAGGGACATTAAAACAAGGCCCTTCTCATCTAAATGTCGATTTCATGGATTAAATCTGTTTTCCAAATAGTGTTGCCTGATATCAGACAGAACCGTCGACTCGTTAGACTCCATTTCCATCTTCAGTCTGACATTGCCTCCACTCTAACCGGTTTCCGTGGGGGAGGGGGATTCGACTTTCCCCTAACCGATCACTAGAGACCAACGTATCCGCCTGAATCTAACGTCATTTTAAGTCGACGCTGATGCGGAGCCATGACTTGCCTGTCATGAATGCCTTCAAGGCAGCGTGCTGCTCGGATTTCAAAGTAATTGCTCGCCATTATTGTTATTGCTCCTCCTTGGTTCCGGCGCACAGCGCTTGACAACAGCTTGACAACGGCGTTAGTCTCGCCCGTGGCGCTGACTGGCTAATCGTTAGTCCCCCCCGGCGCTCATTGGACCGGCTATTTTTCAGCTGGAGAAACCGTTGTTGCACGTCACGATGCCAGAGCAGAAGCAGTCAACTCGGGGGAGCGGGCGGATTCAAAGGTCCGGACCCAGGCAACAAAGAGTGTGCAGTGGGGCTACGTACCCTGAAAAAATACTTCAGTTTCAATGCCGGTTCTATTTTTGTGAATACCTTTCTTTGTTGAATGGAAGCACATTTCATTATGCGTCAGAGGAAATCATCTTCTGTCTGATATTTATAGGCTACATGCCATCTGCCTTTGTACGTTGAATTAGCCCTCGCCCAATTGATTTCCTCAGGAGACAGTTCCATGCAGAAGAGGAAAACGTTAGATCTCGATGTAGGAATTGACCGTTTTGAAGCTTCTCAAAACCCCCTAAGTACCTTTTGATGCCTTATAATTAGTGTCAGTGCCAGAAATCGTTATAGTACTGACGGATAGCGCTTCACAACACCCAGTCCTAGTGTGGCCTCTGAGTCACTCAGTCGAGAAGAATATTTGGGAGAAACACTAATGTGTGTGTTTGTTTGTTTTTTTACTCTCTTCTCTATTACTCCAAACGTCCTCTTCTTAAGGAGAACAAATGAACCCATATAGGTCTGAACAGGTCTTGCAGCTGTTCTCTACCCCGCCGAGAAACATCTTGCAGCAACTCCCTGTGCGTTTTGCTCTAAAAGCTCAAAGACCTCATTCTGAGGGCGAACACTCAAACTACCCGAGTCTCTGTATTCGTTTAGAAGGTGAGGGGGTTTAACTGAAAAAGCCACCAGACGTTAACGGTTTCTTAAGGTCAGAATATGGTTTTGTTTGTGGAGCCGGTGGAACATGACTAGAAAATAGGAGAGACCGTACACACCTGGAAACGTTTGTCTCTCTCTTTTTTTTTCACGGTGGTAGACGAACTGATATGTTTTCCTCGATATGCAGGCAGAGGAAATAGAAAAATGGTTATCTATTTAAAATGGATGAAGCCATGATGTGTTTATTCGAGTGAGGACCAACAACACCAACTCAATTCACTGAGTGTGAATTTACATTTCTTTTGTCCCGGTTCAAATGCAGAGATGAGCGCTGTTGTTGCTGCTGGGGAATTAAACCACGTTTAGTGTTCCTCTCTACCCACAAGGCCACCTCGACACAAACAGCACCATATGTGCTGTATATTTTCTTCAGTGTGTTCTGTAAATGTTTGAGCTGCTTCTTATTTTTTGTTGGATAATAGTGTTATAGTGGCAGGACTGTACGTACCGTTCTCTCCTACATCCTCAGCCAGCCAGCTGCAGGTCCTCGTGCCACCCGCAGCCATAGACGGGGTTTATTCAAGTTGGACTGTGAGGTTTTTGCTGCTGCCCCCGTCTCTAGAACTAAGAAGTGCCGGTTGCAAACATAATAATATCCTCTATTACACTGCCAGGCTACAAGCACAACTGCCCAACCTTAAAATAATAAAGATCACACATCACACTCACTGTCCCATCCTCAGGATGGATGCTCAGTCCAACCTGGCCGTTGCACCTGTTGTTTCGGAGATGCTAATCAGTTTCAGGAATGGACAGCGATGCAGAGTCTTTGTTCTCCGGTTTCTACTTTTAAACTCACACACATTGATTGAACTATCTAAGATGAAAAGAACAACGATGTGATCTGTGCCTCGTAACAACCGCCTGTCTCGCAGCATGCCCCGTCCTCCTTTGTGAAGATAATACATCCATTTTGAGAATTGTGTTGCATCTTACTGTGTATTTTACTATTAGTTTCTAATGTGACTTATTAAGATTTCTCCCCCCCCCCCCTCTCCTCAGCCTACCGTCTGAAGAAATGCCCTCCTCCCCCTGCTGTGGAGAACGCAGAGATGATCTATGAAGACGAAGACTTCCAGATAGGTAATAATCCTGACTTATGATGTGACCCAGTGATATAGCACATCATCACAGACATTAGATAGTATACGATGTAGAGAGAGGAGAAGGATGAGAGAGAAGGTGCCGTGATGTTTCTAATGTGAGTCCCTTTAAAACCTGTGAAGTATTTTATTCGTCTTGGGCCACACAGACAGCTGGGGGTCTTCCAGAAAGGAGGAATCTCCAATTAGTCAGACTGTGAGAAAAATGTCCTACATCTTGACGTTTTGGATTGGAATCTATATCATTAAATCTGAATATTAGGTTAGTTATGCATATTGCTAAATTCTTGTCACAATAGAAGAATACATCATCAGTGCATCATCAACCTACAATACATCTAACTCTTTAATTTGTTTAATTTGTTCGTCTACAATAGTTACATCTCGGCACAACGTGTGTTAAAGATGTGCAGCACGACGCCTACATAATATGCTGTGTTGAACTGCGTCGTCCCGAGCCACACGTGGTGAAACTGACGCTTCGCATTTTGGCTGAAATGATCTGCTGTCAAGTTCTGCATTTCCCCCCCCTGGCTCTGCTTTATGTGATTTGCTCAAAGCATCTTACTCTTAGTTTGGGTGACCTTTCAGATCAGCAGGAGCTATAACATTGAAAAATAGACATTTCATAAAGCCACAGCAAAATCACTTTACCCAGCAGCCAGTGGCACGCCGAGCCCGGTCGCTCCCTAGCAGAGCACATCATCATTTCTCTGCACAAAACTTCTTGAAACCCATCTTGAAAAAGTCCGCTTTTCACAAATTCAGAAAAGGTGGTTGATTTTTCTTTCTTCCATTTGCACCTTCGTATTTTCGACCCTGTTCAAATACGTTATCGATGTATTAGCTTGGTCCGAGGATCATGAACAACTACGTTGGAGAAATCAGTAGCTTTCAATTACAGCTGTTTTTCCTGGACACTGACAAAATACGAGCGGGACGGTGTGCATGATTATACAACAGCAGTGTATTGATTTACCAAGATGATGACACGTTGTTGCCACTCTACACCAAAGCAGCACCGGGGCTGCTTTCAGATCGCAGCATCAAAGGCATGGAGCCATTCACTGTGACAGAGTAAGGGCCAATTTAGGAGAACTATTTTTGGCTTGTCATACCTCCAAGCCTCAGAAGCATTCAGAATATTTGAGGGTTAGTAAATTTTACATTCTCTACAGCTGCCAGAAGGGCGCTCCCTAGTGACCGCGCCAGCTTTGTTATTGGTCAGTCTCACGGCCAATTATACAGTCTTTGACCAAGCTCAAGGACAGGTGGGATTTGCTTGTTTGTCACATTCAACTTTGTGGACTAGCATGGGGGGAAACAATTACCTCATGCATTTTGCAGTACACATGCAAGCATTCATTACCTGAGAGACGAGGTGTAAAAAGTGTTGAAGAATTAAAAACTTTTGAAGGAGAGGCACCTCTGTGAGAACTCGCAGGCTGCATCCCTCCCAGGCAATGTTTTAAGCAAGCGTGACATCTCACTGACAGGTGGTAAATCTCCACCCCTTTTCAGCTGGCGAGCCTGTCAAACCTCCTAAGTCTCTCAAAATGGAGTGAGGGGAAAAGCTGGGGTTGAGCCCAGAAGCAGCATGTGCTAACCATTTCGGAGCAGCTGTCTACTTACAAATTAACAAATAAACGTCTTCAATGTAACTATTGCTGTGATCGAGTGAGGAGTCTTGTCTTGTACAGACGTCACGAAGGAACAGGGCTGAAGTGCTCATTAAATCGATTATGACGATGATGATGACGTTAACGGAGATGTCACTGCTTTCTGTCTGTCAGGTGATGTTGTGAAGTATCGCTGTTTCCCCGGGTACACGCTGGTCGGAAAGGCGGAGCTTATCTGTAAACTCAACTCCCATTTGCTCTTTGAAAACCCGCCCCCATCCTGTCAAGGTAAGGCAACACTAAGTCAGACTTCACTCGAGTTTAAAACTTTGTGTGTAGTGAGTAGATGTGTGTGTTGTCCCATCCTCATAATCCCAGGAAGTGTTTTTACCATGTGCTCCATGTGGCTCCACATGTTGAGTCAGTCTGAACTCAACTGGTAAACCCAGAATTTCATAAAATCCCTGTGGGACGCTCGATGAAAGTGGTTTGGGTCTGCTGAACTTAACCTTCTTCAGTTATATAGTTTAAGGGGTCCTTAAACCTTTTTTCTTCTTAGCTTGGGGCGCAAATTGAGCACATTTACTATGGAATCCAGGCTTACCAAAATATACTAGCACTCCTGTCTTGCGGGGACGCACCAGAAACAAGTCCCTGACTCACTTTCCATGTCCATGATTCATAATTCAAGCAACCTTGATCAGTAGAGTCGATGTTGGAGCTCAGAATCTCTCCGTTCCAGCGGCATGGCTCCCTGTGCAGTTATTCTAAACCTGTGTTTAGCCTTGTTTTTGGTTTGGGAACAAACAAAGAGTTTAAGTGTCAACATCGAAGGTTATCGCCCCAAATTCTACCTGCTGAAATATTAATCTGAGGATGCTACAGTGTCTCTTAGCTGTCAGTCAAAAACTCCTTTTGCCAATCCGCAACGGAGAGGTCTAGAAAGTGCAGTTTACCTACTGGCTGTGTAGGAATAGATCACTTCAGTAGAACATTTGCATGTTTTAGTGCACACAGCTGCACACTCTCCACAGAAGTTCATCAACAGTAAAGCACCTAAAATTGGCTCTCCGGGGAACGGGTCACCATCGCTTGCTTTAGCTTTGGAAGTTTAGTTTAAAGGTCCCATATCGTGGTGAACAGGATTCCCCTTGCCTCTTTGGTTATAAAGCAGTTGGATGGCTGTCTAAACATCGTGAAAGTATCAAAACGCACGGTCGGCAACTAAATCCACACAATCCATATTAGAAAAGCGAGCCTCTAAACGAGCCGTTTGGACTTCCGTAACTTTGTGGTGTCACAAAGGTTCGCTCGTTGTCATTTTTGTAAGAAATGATAGACTAACAAAGTGTTTTTTTCAAAGCGGTTGAGCGGTCGAGAAGTTGTCATTGTATATTTACCGGAGCGTTTCCCCTGCCCGTCGCTGCCGGGCTGTGCTGTCTCAGGTTTCACTCTCGAAACGGTTAGCCAATCAATTAATATAGGCTCGGAGAGTAAGACATGAATCGAGAGTGTTTTTAGTACGTGACACCACACAAACAGCTTTGAATGGACCTCGAGACATCAAATAAAACACTGGAAAATATAGAATATGGGACCTTCAAAGATCATAATTAGACCACATACATGTATTTTTAGATGCAGGTAGTATTATTTCATCTGTCCAGGGTCATGTTTCAGCAAGATAATTTGCTTGAATGCCAGTATGCTGGTGACACTAGGTCAGCCTAGGGCAGCTGTCAGCATCGACTAAATATTTAAAATTTAAATGGAAAGGCATCCAGTGGTGTGGGTTGTCTGCCCCTGAACCCCTTTGGAGGTGGGTCTGTTAAAGGAGAACTCCACCCTAAACACCGTAACACTATTAAAAAACAGCTACAGCGATATGCCTTGCATTGATGGGTCCAGTTTGAGGTTTGGTATATGTTTCTAATTAACATGGATGATTAGCCATGTACATGACGTTATGTCACATCAAGATATTTCTCGTGCTGCTACAGTGGAGATTGAGAGGAGAACATTTTTCAGAGATGTAAAACTTCATCAGTAAACGTCAGGTTTTGGTGTTAGCGCTGGTGACAGAAAGCAGGCTCTTCTTTCCAGAGTCACTCTTTTGCACTGACGGAGAAAGCCATTGTAGAAGAGGCAGAGATATCAGTTTCTCCACCATCACTAGCCTCACTAGTCCATAATGTACTGCAGCCACAAGACGTGTCGTGACTAAGATGTGTGACACTCTCTCTCAACTGGGAACTCTTGCTCTCTTGCTGCTCATGCTGTTGTCATGGCTCTCTCCACCTACACGTAAAATCCGGCTAAATACTAATTCGGGTGAGTTCTCTGGAGGTTGTTGAAAGGCTAACTGAAGTAGAAGTAGACGAGGCAGGTTGAGGGAACGTGGCTCCACCAAAAAAGTAAATCACAACCCTTCATCACAAAGTAACCACTGAACATCACAGACTGATGATACATAACAGTGTAAGAGTATCTGAGGGTGGAGTTTCCCTTTAAAAGCTGAAAATAAATAAATAAATAAATTTAAAATAAAATAAAATAAAAATAAAATAAAAATAAAATAAATAAAAATTTAAAAAATAAATAAATAAATAAATAAATTTGGATTGGATTGAAAATGTTCTACCTAAGTGAAATATACCTTCTACCTCTTATACAGTCTTGTATTAAAACCTTATTTTCATATAAACTAATGAAGGGGTTTGCCTCACCTGTGTCAATTCAAACTGCAGTGGAGCATTTCAAATCATCTTACCTCATTGGCAGATTTTTTTGCAACTACAGTAAGAAAATTTAGATTATTTTTTTTAAGACTGAATACAAAATGAAATCGTCGAGACCGGCATTTTTACTGGCCAGCAGCTCAAGTCTGCAGTGTGCTGAAGCTGGAAAAGTTGGATAAACTATTTTGGTAAAAACATTCTTCTTTTGTCATTTCTTCATCTAATTCAAGAGTTGTTTTTGAATCTGTTCAATCAGTAGTGTAGCTGTTTATCGTGGTTGCGGGCCTCATGGGTTTTTACCCTGATAAAAGGCGTAGTTCTTGCTTACATGAATAGAAATCCATGAAAGGAGCGCCTCGGTTTAAGCTAGCAGCTCTAAAACAGCGGTTTGGGAAGTGCTAGTGGCTCCTGATATTTCTGTGAGACTATTGAAAACCTGTTTTGAAGTGCTCTTTTGATGAACTTGAAATGTTTGTTTTCTTCCCCTGCTAAAGCCGAGCCGTAAAGATATGCTCAGCCCTCACCACCGTCTGGAATTAACAACAGAGTGTCCTTTACGTTGTAAAGCAGGGGAGAGAGAAGACAGCGCTGTTAGGAGAGGACACACAGCCGAAGAGCTCCCCCAGACAACTTAGATCTTGGCTCCTTTTGTGTGAAAAACTTGTTACGTAAGCAGTCGTCAGACAGAAAGATTGAGAGGGCTCCATTGTGTGCTAGTGCTCAAGGCTTTGATGAATGAGCAAGCTTCTAAGGCGAAGACGGGCAATGTTGCCTTCAGCGGGTGAATGTTAACTGCTGCTAAAATCTGTGTGTACAACATCTTCGGCTAATAAGGGACAAACGGTTTTAGAAGTCCACAGATTGTATTTGGGTCCGATCGTGACCTCCACCCTCCTGGCTGAAAAAGTTCTGCCACTGCAAGCAAGTGGTTTAAAACTCAGACTCCATCAGGCGGAGGGTTGTGTTTGCAGCTGGGTTGGCGGGAGGAGAGTGATTAGTGCTGTAGCTGGGGAAGGAGGAACAGAAGGATGGATGGGAAGATGAGGGAGTGGGAAAGAACCGGGGAGAGAATGCTGCTGGAAGCTACAAATGTACAAGAGAGACCGGGTAGATGCTCTGAGTGTTTCCATCAATCTGATTGGCTTTTGTCTGCTACCTCTCCAGCCCAGTGCCCAGCCAATGAGGAGCGGTCCTCGTCGTCGGGGGTGATACTAAGCCCCGGGTATCCTAGCAACTACCCCAACAGCCAGACATGCTCCTGGCTGCTACGTATGCTGCCAGGTACAGTGTGTGAGGGTGTGTGTGTGTGTGTAAGGTTGTGTGTGAGGAGGAGGAGTTATGTGTGTGTAAGGATGTGTGTGTGTGTGTGTGCGTGTGTGCGCGCGCGCAGGTGTTTTGTATGCACTTTGTATACTTTTTATTGCATATTGCTTCTTTTTGGTCGCTATGCTATATGTGCCTATAAATAACTGTATTCTTGTTTCCCAGGTTACACAATCAATATCTATGTTGAGATGTTCCACAGCGAGAAACAATTTGACGAACTGGAGATTTTTGACGGTACACTCTCTCTCTCTCTCTCTCTCCCCACCCTCACTCACACACACACACACACACACACACACACACACATACATATGCATTCATGCACACACACCTTTAATGTTATGGTGTATGAAGTATAGTACGATAGATAGATAATGGTCCCCCAGAGGCTCCAAGTCCATAAAGACATGTAAACTCCTCTGTGCTAGTGTCCTGTTGATGCTTCAGCTGCAACACACTGTGCTTATATACAACTGTATGATGGTACATTTGTACCTATGCAGAGCTGATCGCGTGTTTCGAAATGTACTTTTTACTTATGTTTTAGTTTTTCTTCGTTTTTCTACGGACAGGAAGAACCTCATTCTAAAATGAGATATCAACGAGCTGAATGGGAAAATGTGACTCTTTCAAATCATTGATTGCACAAAAGGGTTTCCAGGAGTGGCTAATTAACGTCTTCGGTTGATAACAGTTTTACCACTTTTACAGACTCGATCATTTGGACAGTAATTCAGACAGAATGATGGTCTTTAGGTAATGATTTCCCACTCAAAATGGCTCTACTGCATTTTGGAAATAAAGCCTTCACTTAGTCTGTTAGTCTTAGCGCAAGTTAAGACTGATAGCATTTTGAGAGGGTGTCTGCAGGGTACAGGGTTTCAGTTATCAGTTCTTAACAGTTTTTAGGTCCGTTAACAGTGGAGGCAGCCAAGTATGTAAAAGCCATAACAAACACCATGACAAGCCAACAGCAATACAAATGAGACGTTTAAATCTTTTGGTTTTGTTTACTACCAACCGACTTGAAAGCTATGATCAGTACAGGAACCCACGAGCAGGGCTGAGCATGTATCCAGCCTGCTTAGTGCGGTCTGTCTGTGTTTATCTTGCCTGGTCCAAACCAGACTCTTTGGACTTTCTGTGATATTGCATCATTATGGAGGAGGCAGGTGGTGTTGTGATTGGAGCGTTTTCTTTCTGGTTCATCTTGCCATTGTCAAGAGAGAAAAATATCAACAGGTGCCAAACACCGCAGCTGATTCAATTTGTAGAAGTTTATGTAGGCTGTGTGTGGGCAGAGCTTGAAAATAAGTGGGACCGTGCAACACGTAGGAAGGATCTGTTTGAAAGTAACCGTCAGTGGGCGGTCTGCTCGGTCCAAATGATGGGCATCAATATTTACGTTGCTGTACATCAGGTACATTCTGTGTGTGTGTAGCAGCTTAACGATGCCGCCTACCCTCGGTTAAGCGAAGGCATCTGGTAACCAATGAAATTAATCCCGACTGGAGCGCATTGTTCATATTCACATGTCCAGCACCATGTCACATTTCTAGACCGCCACCTTCCATCCGCAGCCGGGTGGGAGGTCTCGCTTGCTAGGTTAATGTTTATCTGGAAGATTGTGAGGTTATTGAAATTTCTTCACTAATATTTGTCACACATATGAAGCAAGTCATCTTCGCCTAACTTTATCGTAGCCGCACACAAATGAGTACTTGCACACAAACACACACGCAGCAGTTGTGACCGGTCTTATTGGCCTCGTTTCTGTAGGCTCTTCAGGACAGAGCCCCCTGCTGGTGGCTCTGAGCGGTAACCACTCGTCTCAACTAAACTTCACATCGAAAACGAACCAGCTGTATCTGCGATGGTCCACTGACCACGCAACCAACAAGAGAGGATTCAAGATACGATACACAGGTATACATCTGTCTGTTGTTCTCTGTCTCTCTGTCTGCCTGTTTCTCCGTCTACAGTCGTCCTCTGAATGTGTTACCATTAAGAGAGGACTCAAAATCGGATACGCAGGTATCAGCTATTCTGTTTATCTGTGTGTCTGTCTGTCTGCATTGGCCTAACAACGGCACCGCTAAGGGCTTCGAGATACGATGCATGCGTCTGCCTGCCTCTTGCCTGTCACTCGCTTTCTCTTTCTCCCTTTTAAATTCAAATTCAGCACGACATTTGAATATGCTCTATTTGCATGACGGGGAAGAAACCTGTAACACAGGTGTTGGCTTTGGAGGCAAACGAGGGGACTAGTTCCCCACGATATCAGCGCCGACTGTATCCAGCTTTCACAAGCAGGGCTTCCTATCCACCCTGCTATTCTGAAGCGTCTCGGAGGAGGGCTAACATTGGCCAAACTGATGGGTCACTAGTCCAAATAACCAACCCCAATCCCTTTCTCCTTTTCAAACTAAACTGATGCGTCATCGAGGCTCCATGTACCTGAAACACCTCTAACTGGAAATGTTCTTTTTTAGTTTATCAGGTTAATATGAACGGAGAAAGGAAATTAGAAAGTCAGATTTGTTCATTTGACAATCGGTTTCATATCTCTGCAGTTTCTTGCCAGCACGGTGGTATTATCTGTCACCTGTCATCACTAGTTGGCTCGGCCTTGGCTGCTATTTGGCACCGCGCGGCACTTTGCAGACAGCTGGCAGAAATACAGAGCTACAGCCTACCTTGATAATAAAATCTTTCCTTCAGACTCTTTGGTGTGGTTGACAGTCATTTCGACGGTGCTCGCGGCATTGCAAACAAACTCTCAAACAGTGTCCCCCGGCTTATCAGACATTTAACGTCATGTTTTTATCGTAGGCCTTGCTAAATTTCAACCGTGCGTTTTTTTTTGGCTGGCCCTCAATCATGGGTTTTATGCAGTGAAGTCACCATCATCCCCGGTCATAGAAAATACAATCTCTTGCTTGGAGTGGCACTCGAGTTGATCCTGTTTGGGCTTGTGAAAGAAGCGAGTCTGAAGGCCTTTCTGCTGGCGCTCTATATCCAGTTTGTATCCAGTATTGTGCTGTACGTGTGGCGTCTGTTGGTTTGTAGGGTTATTTATAGCAGATTATTCATTTATTGTATCTATTATGGCATAAAGTGATACCTGCATACTGCGTACGGTGTCTCTCTTGTTGCTGTGTGGATGAACCAATGAGTGTATTTGTTAATTGCTTGTAACCTGAATGTTATATTACTTTGTCAGCTCATTGAACATGAATTCTTTTCACTGTGTGTGTGTGTGTGACCTTCTGTCGCCTTGTGCTCAAAGCTTGGATTGTAACTCTCACTGCTGCGTTTTTTCCCTTCTCATTCTTTACATTCTCTGTTTGCCGCAGCTGTGAAATATCCTCGGTGCCACTATTCTTAATTGTAACACTTTCATTTATCCGCTGACCTTTCCAAAGCCAAAGATAGCCTCGCTGCTTGAGTAGTGGCTTCATGTTCCATTTTCAAATTGCTCTGTCTCTCTCTCTCTCTCTCCCTCCCTCCCCCTATATGTTTAGTGTTGACTCTGTTTTCTTCTGGAACTTTCACTTCCATTTAGGAGCCATGTGCGCTGGTGTGTCCATTCTGGAAAATTAGCTCTGGCAATCAGCCATGTCAATACCGAGTATCAACATATGTGAGAAAAAGCTATTACTTTTCCAGATCAAGTATGTGTGGCTTTCGCATTTAAAGTGCGCCACATAAGCCGATCCAAACAAACACCAATCACATTCAGCACGTCAAACGAGGCGGTCCATTTAAGCTGCCGGCTCCTCATTCATCCTTGAAGTTGCTACTTGCCATGCTGCTGTTGACTGCTGCTTTCTCCCTCCACCACCCAGCCTCCTCCTGGTCTGGTTCCTTATTAATCATGTACTGTACTTGTGATGGTACGTTTCTGTAGGCTTGTCCCTTGAATTATGTATTTTCCATATCTCAGTGATATGTGTCTGCTGGGTTCTGCTCTACAAACCCTGGAGGGGTTTGATTCGCTCCCTGCTGAATCTTGAGCATGCTGCTTGGATTCATGCAGGCAGCAGAACCTGTACCGCCAAATGCAACTGTGTTACCGCTGGTACAAGTGGGTTTACCTTCATGATGAGAGTGTTCCTGACTGAACTGAACCGATGCCAAAACAAACCCAACTCTTCAGCATCGCAGGGGAAGAAGATTTTGTTTGTAGCTGTCAAGGATGGTTAAAAAATATGACAAGCTAGCTCTCCCTCCCAGCACACGGGGGATAAATAGGCAAAAATCAGAGATAATTAGCAAACTGAATCTCTTACCTTAGAGGAAGAATATCATGGCAAAAGGTGGCAATGACAGAATGAGCCCTATTTCAAGTCTGCCAGTCCGTCTGGGGGAGCAGGCGCTGTTGGCCTTTCTGCT
>OMOV01093921.1:0-10872 GCA_900312565.1 Beryx splendens
TGTGCTCTTCCGATCTGTTTGCAATGCCTTGTGGGTGCTAAAGGGGTCAAACGCGAGGAAAGGAGGGCTAAAAAGGAATAAAGGCATTTCTAAATGTTGCCTGTTCCTCAATGCTAATTTGGCCTTTGTGGCAGAAGAAAACAATGGGGTGAAAATAATTTAACTGGCTGTCTTCAGCCAGAGGAGATGAGAAATAATGAGCAAATAGCAACAATAAAAGTGGAATAATACCAGGATTAGCAGTGGCCTCACAGGCTTCTGTCCAGCTTGGTTTATTATTTACAAGTTGTGTGCTGTGAGGCCTGCAGCTGGAGATAATAATATTGTCTTCGGCAGCAAAAGCAATAAGGGTAAGCGGAAAACTTCAGGCACACCCCACATCACTCTCCCTCTCCCCAATGGAATATGTGGGGGAAGGAGAAGAGGATCATGGGTAGTCATTAGTCAGCTGGAGGTGATGCTTTTTATTGTTTATTGCTAATTCATCCAGTTTCTGCGGGAGATGTATGCTGATTTGATCCCTGGGTGTTGGGATTTGAATGGGACTTCCCTAAATAATTTGGACGCGGCAGAACCTTGTTATCTCCAGCATAACCGATTTAAAGATACAATTATTTTAAGATCTGCGTTTAGGGCATATTCAGATATATTTTTGAGGAGCTGTAGTGACTTGTAGATGGGAAACAAGTTTTTTGGAAATATCATACAGCTCATCACAAAACACTTCATAGCTCAAACGGGGAAAAAAAGGTTTGTGTCCTCGAAATAAATTTAAAGCCCATGTTTAGCTGTCACAAGCTATTTCTGAGCAGAGATATAATAATTGTTGTTGGCTATGAGTCACCAGCTTTGTTTTTGCTTCTGTGCTCCTGTTAAAGACTGCACATTGCCTAGTGGGGACTCTGACAGTTTGATACTGTATGTTTGCTTACTTAATCTGATGTTTTGTACTTCACAGAATACTCAGGACCCATCAACCATCTATTTTGTTCGATGGATTAACGTACTCACCCACACACTCACACACACATACCCACTGCTCCCAAGAGTGACATGCAAGTTAGAAAATGCGGAGATAAGCCATTTCGTAATTTTGGAACACGACAACGCTTCAAAAGCAAGCATCATAAGCAGATGCGAGGATGCGAGGGTTGCATTGATTTCTGCTCCATGGCGTATAGTCTGACACCTCGAGTCTTCAGAGTGCCCGTGAGTGAAGTGATTAGTCTCCTGTAGCAGATAAAGCAGCTCTTCTTCTTCAGCTGAAACCATCCCTAAAACCTCTTTGTGTTAGAATCTCTCCCTTCATGAGGAGTTCATTGGCTGGCCAGCCCGCAGGGTCACGCAGCCCTTGCTGGCTGCTGAGGGGATTGCTGCAGGGCAGACGGATTGGGGAGAGATCACAGACAAAGTGGGAGTTGCTGGTGGGCTCCTACAGCTCTGCAACAAGCAGAATTAGCCACTTGGTGACCCCATCTTTCCAGTTTCTTCAGCACTCAGGGGCCTTCAAAGGCTCCTTTGAAACTCAGAAAAGCTATATCAAACAGAAAGCCTCTTGTTTAGATGTCCAAATACTATTAATATGATTATTATGATTATTATTATTATTATTAAGGATAAGTTGTGTAGTAGGAGTCACTTTTTTCAGGTTTTCCTACTTTCTTTGTCTTTTGTAGCAAGTTTTCCATCCGTTTAATGTTAATTTTTACATGCATACACCATGATTCAAGATATCTTTAAATCAGTTTTGCCGTACCTCTCAGGCTCATTCACTCCCATTTAAATCAAAATGGCTTATAAAAGAATTCCTGAGATTTCTAATTTGGTCTGTAAAGGTAATCCATCACTGTGAATGAGAAGCCAACAATCATTTTGCAAAGTTGCATCACAACACTAATATCAGACTATAAACCTTTGCATATATTATTTTACATCATATTAATGTATGCATTTGGGAATCCGGTTTCTGCTTGTAAACAAGAAGAGGCAAGACAACAACACATAAACACAGCACGACAGTCTAATGATTGTCTAATGTTGGGAATCCCAGATCTGTCACCAAAATTGAACCAAATCCGTCTGTTACTTTTTGAGATATCTTGTAACAAACAAACATTTCAGCATTTCAGCCTATAGTAGTGGCAGTTATTCATAAAGGAAATATAATACATACTGTCCAGTCAGCAACAAATCAGTATTGGGAAATAGAACACTGCACATTTTTTCTAACCAAAGCTTAAATAAGTTTTGATTTCATCATTAATCTGTGTGATGTCAGCGGTATTGATTTCAGTGGTGAAGTGTTTCACTGTGACAGGTCGTCCCCATGATCTGCTTCTCACTTGTTTTTTGGATAATAGTGCCAAACATTCACATGATGCGTGTTTCCAATAGTATGATAAATAAAGCTTTCATAATTACATAGAGGTTTATTGTTAGAAAACGCCACATGCAGCTGCTTTGTTACTTTACATCCCTCCTTGCATATTCTTATAGTTCCTCTTACAATGAAAAATTGGCCAATTACTTGCACTGCTGCCCTGAATGATTAATCCTTGCTGAGCAATGACAAATCTGGGTGTGAACTGGTTACCCAAGCTGAGAAAAGGGAAACAGATCACTGGATGAAAGTCATAATTTCCTTGACTGAAGATTAAAGAGCCACAACAAGGAGACACTGGCCCAGCTGTCTGATATATTTCAGCCCTCACAAATCCTTTTGACCAGCGCTGGCAGAGACTAAGGGTGCGCTCACGCCAGGCAGGTTTGAAGTGGTTTATTTGAAGTCTGCAGCGTTTACTCCTTTAGTTTAGAGAACAATGCCATTCAAACTCTGGTGGCACCAAATTACCTGAAAATCCATGGTTCCTGACGAGTGAGAACATAATCCAAACCAACTACAGGAAACAACCTCAAGACACACAGTTTTATATACAAGTATAAAGAGACGGATGTTGATGTCTGATAGTCAGTGTCTACCCCTGCTTGGAAAGCCTAGCATAACAAGGTGAACTGTGTTGTGTTGCCATCAATGTTGCGTCAACTTCGGTGCACTGTTTGGACTTAACAGCGGAAAGGAGCAAAGGAGCAAAGGGGATCAATGATTATACTAGCGCCATATTCATCGATATGGCTAGGCCTATAGCTGTGTTAATTAAGTGTTAATAGTGGAGCATGCTCTTGTTATCACATGAGTAGGTTATAATTATCTGTTTTTGGGGAGTAACATTATGTTTGTCACTTTGAAAAATGAACTTCCAACATCTATTTTAAATTTGACATCATTTGTTTTATGATTTAATTAGTGAGTAAACACACCACAGAATCTCTAATTAGTAAGCAAACACCACAAAACCTCCAATATCAACTTTATTTCTCTTTATTTTATCGATTTGTAATAAGATGAATGTGTGTGTCAGCCACTGAGATTTGAAGTTTGGCGATTCTTGAGCTTGGATGCTGCCATCGGACTCACCACAATGTAAGGCGGTGAACGCAGTGGAGCAGCTTTCATCGATTCCAAAGGAAGCGTTCCATCGATGGCTGATGACAATACCTGACACCTGATGGCTGTGATACTTACAGAAACTATTTGCTACAAATCCTTGTATATTACATTATGTATAGCCTACATGCAGAACACCTGTTATTTATGTTCCACACTTATATTAGAGAAAGCAGTTGGATGAAACTCTAACATCAAGGTCAGATTCAGATTGCTTTCTTTCCTGAGTATGATGAATGCACAGGAATTTTTCTTTGTGACGTTGGTGCAGCGATCTATCTAAGATAGTAACAAAGTACGTACCAGTATGCATGTTAGGACAACAGTGCCTCATATTCAGTGCAAGGTGACAGTGTATGATAAACAGTAGGGTATACATATTACTCTGGATATATGCATTCAGCAAGGTTGTATGTTACCTTGGGTTTGTATAACTTTATCTTCCTATGGAATAACAACCTTATGTAAAGAAATGCTCCAGCCTGTTTTTATCAGGCATTTCACAATTCCCACATTTGATTTAGGTTGTCTCAAAAGAAGACAATGTTTCTTATCCCCTCCATCCCAACTGATAGACAAAGTAAAAATGCATCTCACTGAAGCAATCCACTCTCGACTGGCTATGGCTCCCTTGAGAGAACATTCTCTCCACAACAATGAGCTACTTACTGCCAGAGGACACAAAGCCTGTGCAAAGAATAGAGATAAAAAGACAAGTTAGATGTAGAGAGGATGGATGAGGAAAAACGAGTTATGAATTTAATATGGAGCAGATGTGAGACATAATGTACCCGGAATGAATGAGGAGATTATCTATGTAACATTCAAATGCTAAATCAAAAGTCCACATGATGCAAATTAAAACTCAATTAAGGACATGATCAGTGCTACGGTAAATCAAACAGGACACACGGAGTCAGTGGACTTATTTTCTGTACTTTTATTTAATTCGAACTTTATTTAACCAGGCAGGTAAATGAAGAAAAAATTATTTACAATTGCAACCGTAGGAAAAAGTGAAACAAAAAAGAAGAGCTTGTGGTTAACAAAATAAAATAAAATTAACCTACTGTTCTGCTGAAAACTTTGACAAATTGACGATTACACGCATCGGATCCTCCATGAAATGTCTTTGATGAAAACTTCAAACTTCAATCAGTCTTTGAATGAAAATCCCCAACGGTTTGACCAAATCTTCCAGTCATTTCAAGCCTACCCTACTGAGATCAGCCATATGGAAATATTTGAATCAATGGTTGGATTGTAAGCGAAGAGACAGTGCAAAGAAACTGGCAAAAAACCAAACTTTTGGTAAAGGAACTATTTCTACAGACATCAAAAACATTATTGTTAATTTGTTTTTGTACGGAATGGAAAAGAGAAATTTGTGTATCATTTGCGTATGAGGCTGAATCAGCATTTTGTCATATTAAATTTATGTTTAATGTGCTAACATATTTGATCTGCTCATCCGTAGACCATACATCTACACATGGACGACAATAGGGGCTATCTCACCCGGCCAGCATCTGTGGACCCTCTCATTTGACTGACCATATTTCAACGGGCCCATTAAAGAACTTCAATTACACAGTCATTTCAATGACCTTGACAGAGTGAGGTAAAAATCAATAGATGCCCCCAGTTTTATTTTTTTTCCAATCCATGCAGGTCACCCATCTCCCGTAGAATAAACCCGCTCTAATTCTGTTTGACAAAGGATTACCGAGCTTTATCATCTCACTGACAGAAAGGCCCATAAAGTGTAGAAGAACAGATTTATGTTATCTTGTCCGTGACAATTTGATCTATATATTAACCCTTCTGAGCACCGCTGGTCCATGTAACACAGACACATTGTACAGTGGAGAGAGGGAAGGGGGCAATCTGGGTTAGTGTCACCTGACACATGAAGGAATTTCATTGTTATTACCTTGCTCAAAGCAATGGCTGTGTTTAAAGCAATCTCCCCACCATACTGTCACTTCTGGGAAAAAGCACAGCCACTGACGGTAAATTAGGCTACCGGCTTTACTGTAATGCCACTTACACATACACTTCATTCAAAACATCCCACTCTGAGTGGGCAGAAGTTCTCAATGTTGGTGTAAATTAGACCAACAAAGTCTAACACCATGGAAGTTGGGCCAACAGCATACAACACCATGGAGACAAACAGATTGCTGCGACCGACTGTCATTCAGCACCATGGAGAGCGCCCACTCATTATTACAGCAGTAACAATGGAGAAACATCTGTCTGCCGAGCAAAGCTTCTTCTTTTAATGAAATGCAAAATGCGATGGGCTTGAAGCAAACACTTGGCACCATACAGGGGGACAAGCTTCTTTCCGTCTGATGAGCAAGTGCCAAAGTTGGGAGCCTTGGCATACTCAGACTTATTACAGGAAGTAAGCTCCTGGATTGCTGAAGTCATTACAGAGTCCACAGACTAACTAACAACCCCGTGACAAAAACCTGCCAGCTGCCAGAACTCCGCTGTCCACTGTGCCCGCTGGCTTAGTGGCTGTCCTAATGGCACTCAGAGAAAGGACGTACGTAAATGTCAATGCTCCTGTCAAGAGAGACAATTAATTAGCCGGTTCATGTTGGGAGAGTAGAAACACTGCAGAAGCCAATTTCTTTGTCTTTTCTTGAAGCAAAGGATAAGGCCTGTGAAGATAAGGTATTGCGATGTCATTACGTGATATAATTATTTTCAGTCTAGGGTTGGTATCAAGGCAAAGTGACCCGTGACTGAGGTATCATGCAGGGAAATATCATGGAGGTATCTGTCATGAGTCTCTTGATCTTTTGGGTGCATTACTGTGTTTAGAAAGAAAATTGTGTTATTTAGAGGTAGAGTTATTTGCTGTTGGTTTACCTCTGAGGATTTATTGGAACATTAGACAAATGATACAGTTTTGTCATTTTCTTTCTTCCAGCTGCACCACATTATTTAGCAAATTCTACATATGGGAATTTTACTGTTCAATGTATATTTTTGTCTACTGAGCATACCTGAGATTAGCTTGAATTTGCTCTATCACCAGCAGATAACTGAATTAACTAAAGAAAGAAGGAAACATTTTGTGATATTTTTGTTTTCTTGTTATTAATGCGTACATATATTTGTAAACCATTACAGTAGTTCACACAAAAATACTATTTAGGCCCTAATGTTCTGAGTCTAAATTTCATGGGACGCTGCTGTTGACTTCCCCATTAAGTATTCATCTATCTGATGCTCATTTCATTTGAATACTAGGTGGCAAATGTAGTTCCTGTGTTTATGAATAAGTCATATTTTACCCAGAGGTTTTGTCTAATATTAGACGTTTAAGAAAAACACAGTGATACAAATGGAATTTGTGGAACTAGTCTAATTTAAATGAGCAACCTCATTTCTTACTCTGACCCATTTCAAAGCATAATTATACACTCACGGAACACTTTATTAGGAACACCTGTACACCTGCTTATTCATGCAATTATCCATTCAGCCAGTCATGTGACAGCAGTGCAATGCATAAGATCATGCAGATACAGGTCAGCAGCTTCAGTTCATGTTCACATCAAACATCAGAATGGGGGAAAAAATGTGATCTCGGTGACTTTGACCGTGGCATGACTGCTGGTGCCAGACAGGCTGGTCTGAGTATTTCTGAAACTGCTGATCTAATGGGATTTTCACGCACAGCAGTCTCTAGAGTTTACACAGAATGGTGCAAAAAACCAGTAACTCAGATAACCTCTTTACAACTGTGGAGAGCAGAAAAGCATCTCAGAATGCAACACGTCCAACCTGGAGGCCAATTATACCACAACTAGCATCCTTCAGTGCAGAACTTAAATAAGAGGGGGCAGTAACCAGAGTTTATCACTTGCTGTACACCAAACTCTAAACCCATTAACTTGAGATTACCCTAGCTCTTCTCTTGAGCTTCTCTTGTCAAGTACAGCACCATTATCATACTGTTAAAGCTACAGTCTGCGATCTGTGCTCGTGTGCATACTATCACGGCTGTACAAGAGGAACTGCAAAAAATATCTGATTCAAAATCCAAGCAGCTTGCTTTCAGCATAAGCTAACCATGCTGCTTAGCTAGCATGCTGACACTAACTATCATGGTAATGACGTCAAAAGTTCACTTACTGGTTATAGTGAGACTGTAGGTCTTTGTCACCCTAAAACCCTTTCAAGTTTTTCATTTCTTCATTTAACAAATGCTGAGCCAATACTGATGATGCATTCTAAAACACTGTCAGTTGGTAGAATCATTTAAGTCACTGGTGAATTGTGGGATTTACCAGCCACTGAACACTGTAGGCAAAAATAGAAGTTGATTTCCTGCCTTTGTTGATGGTGAGGTGGCTATTGTCTGCCACCGTCTCTCATCTACAGCACTGTAGGTCTCTTCTCTCTGTGCCCATCTGCCTCTCTTCCTGATCCATCTCTGAGGGGAGGCAGCTATATCCATGCATCAGGGCCTTCCTTTGAGGAGCCTCATGGCTTTAGCTCCAAGTCTTGCAAACGGGTGCAGCTGTCTTGGCGGGATGCCTAAGAGTTAAGCTCTGATGTGGATGCACAAGAAACCTCTCTCTCTGCAGTCAGTCTCTTAGGTTTCTGCTCACACGATACAACACAATAGCACTTTTTGTCCTGAGGGAATTTCAGCAAAAAAGGCCAGCTCAGAAGATATAGTGCTTGTCATACAGAGTAGTGAGCAATATATAAAAGAACATTGAGAAGTTAGCAACATTTACAGTGAAGTTATCAGTCCACTCAGCATGGTGTCTCCTATAGTAGTTTTCCCCTTCTTTTGCTTCCCCTTTTGTCTCTCTATCTCTGCGTTGCACAGTAAAGCCTGCAATAATTTGCAAAGAACAGACAAAGGTAATTTCCATCAAAGCTCGTGGGACTGTGAACATTTAAAACAGGCAGACAAGAAAATGCGGAGAAGATGAAGTCATTGAATATGTCTCTTGCAGTGACTATATCCAAATGCACAAAGGGTATGATGGCAAAGTTTTTACAGTTTCAGTGTCTTGTTAAGTCGAGGTTGAGATGTGGTGAGATTTGTGTATATAAAACAAGAGTTATTTAGTCAATTCTTTTCACACACACATTGCAATGTTGTGGTAAAGGTAAGGTAAAATCCAAGGTAAAATCATGTCTATTTTGGTAATGCGTTCTGGCTTAATAAACAATATTATAATAAAAATACAGGACGGATCGGACTGAGGGGGGCGCTATAAGTAAAAGGTCAAAATTTCAAACTTAGAAAGACCATAACTGCTTCACCACTGGTCCGATTTTTATGAAACTTGGAGGGATGATGCATGCTGTTGCTGACTGGACCGAGGGCTTCCTGCATCATTCATGAGGGCCAACTTGTTTGCTTGTTTTGTTTTGGAATTCCACTTTGGCCACTAGAAATTACACTAGAGCTGTGCGGGGGAGATACAATAACAGACAATTATGCATACTCATAAATACATATTGTTTCCAGTGATACAAAAGTGTCCACCAGGAGGGCATGATGGCATGCAGTGCACAAACAAAATTAAACACAAGGAAACAAAGCACAAAAACAGCATATTGGAAGACAACCACTCATCAACCACTTGCTCTTTTGTTTTCTTCATTCTTTCATTGAGGATAAGAGGATAAGGCCCTAGTTACTTTTGCACCATCTTACAAAGGATTCAATTACCCCCCTGTGTGTCACCACCGAAAATAGTCAGCTGTCAAGTGTTGTGTCCTCAAATAATTCCTGCATATGGCTCCATTCCTGATTGTGTTTAAAGTCATTTGTCAACAAAGTAAACAAGACAGGTGATGAGACTGCCCCTCGAGAGGCCGCTGTGTTAGTGGAGATCAGATCTGAAGTGCCGTTCCTTCTTAGACTAACAAACTGAGCTCTGTCAGTCAGATACCTCAGGGGAGTTTATCAAGAAGCTAGATTATAGCGTAACTTCCGGTTTAACCAATCAGCCAAAACCACGGGTGAATTTTGAAGCTGATACGTAAGTGGCGGCAGGTGACAGTTCCTCGAATGTCCGCTAGAGGCCGGCTCCAAAAAGACCCAACTCCATGCAAGTCAGTGGGACCACAACACAACTTCTCACTAAAGCTAAACAAAGTCAATAAATTTTTTCCACAAGAGGTTATGGTCTCAGTAGCTAATTTTACTTCTTCTAATATGTGTCCTTATGGCGATTTTCAAAATAATTGCCATTAAGAGGATGTAATGGATAAAACACTGGGTTGTTTTCATCGTGATTGACAGGTCAACTGTCCAGTGATCAACAGGTCGCTGACTCTGGGCCAGTTGTAGGCGGCTCTGCCTCGCTTTGGCTGCTCTGGCTCCCAAAAATGTCAACATGGCGGTGACAATCTCCAGGCTTCAAAATGACCTTTCAGAAGCCAGAGGGTGACATCACATTCACTACATCTATCTTTTTTTTTTTTACTGTCAGTGGGTTCAACCTTGAGTTTCCCTTGTCACGATGGTGGCTCACTTTTAAGCGGGGTACATCACCATGGTAACTTAGACTGAACAGGTTATGTTCAGGCTATCAGATGCAAACGTACAAAAACCCGCCTCCTCACCAATCAGCTCTCTGGAAAAAAGGTCCTCACCACTCCAAGAGGATCCTGTGGACTTTATTAAAATAACCTTTATTGCAGAAGTATCATTCACAATATCTTCGGGATACTATTGAATTAACAGATAGTGAGCCCTTCTTACTATCTGTTAGTAACAAGGGCAACAGTGTTTACAGATCGTTAGAATAAACTGTTCTCTTCTTCAGACATTTCTGAAGTTATCTGAATAAAAGCACTATGGCTCAAAAATGCCACGTTAAGTTGGTAATAAATGAGTTGATGGGAACAGTGCAGTGTGCAGACTCAGTCAGATGCAATAATAACAATGAGTGGATGCACAATGTTCCACTATTATTATTATTATTTTTTTTTTTTTATTTGTCGAATTTCCCCCCTTTTTCACCCAATTTGGTCATCCAATTGTTCCCCTGCCTAAGCGGTCCCGGTCGCTGCTCCACCCCCTCTGCCGATCTGGGGAGGGAGAGACTCATGCACATGCCTCCTCCGAAACACGTGGAGTCAGCCAGCCGCTTCTTTTCACCCGACAGCGAGGAGTTTCACCGGGAGGACATAGCGCGTGCGGAGGAACACGCTATTCCTCCCGCTTCCTCCCCCCTCCGAACAGGCGCCCCGACCGACCAGAGGAGGCACTAGTGCAGCGACCAGGACACAAACCCCTATCCGGCTTCCCAACCACAGACACGGCCAATTGTGTCTGTTGCGACGCCCGACCAAGCCGGAGGTAACACGGGGCC
>OMOV01093940.1:0-10138 GCA_900312565.1 Beryx splendens
GTGACACATGGCTGCCAACAGAGATACAGACAATAGAGAGCACATGGGCATAGGGAGAGAGAGAGAGAGAGAGAGAGAGAGAGAGAGAGATCTGGCCTCTAGATACTGTATGTCAGATGTATTAAATAGAATGAAATTATCAAACCCCCACAGATCAGTGATCCCAAATTGGGGTCTGGGTCCATATTATTATTATTATTATTATTATTATTATTATTATTATTATTATTACTACTACTATTACTATTATCATCATCATCATCATTAGGATCCCTGGTTTAAAGTATACACAACTATAGGAGTTCCTGATATTAAAATGTTCAGAAACCCTACCACAGAGGATGTTCATGAAGCTTACACATCAAGTGGAACCTGATGGTGTTAAAGACATTTAGACAATATCATTGTCAACATCTGAAAATGCGCAAGGTGAGGATGCTGCTTATTATCCTCTATAGATTTATTGTCACTTACAGCCTACACTCTGCTATCTCTATCCACATCCTGGTCTCGATTTGTTGCTTTTGTTGGTTGACTTTGATTTTCCTGCTGCAACTTTGCACAGGATCATTAACATTTCATTTAATCTCATCTCCCAGATATCCACTATTTGAAAAATCTGACACCTATTCTTATCAACTACTGGCATGGAAGCAAAGCACATTACATGTTACCATTAAAGTTATGATCCATTTTAAAGACCTTTTCTGACAATACCTGGCAAGTTAGAGAAGTAGGCTTGTGACTGGAAGGTTGGTTGGCAAAATCTGGACAGAGGAACTGAATACGCAACACTCTCCCTTCACTCAACAAGCAACAACATTTAAGCTCCAATTGCAGTCTAGTCCAGTCTAGAGAGTGCTCTCAGAGAAACTTCCATGGATAAATAAAGATTATAAATGTGTGACCAAGATGGCAACAAGTGATTTCATCTTTCCATGTGTATTGATGCATAAAAAAAGAAAATGTTAAAATGTAGAAATGTAACTGAAAAGCCAAGCAAATAAATTGAATAGTTCATCCAAACCCAAATTTGGTGACGGATCTTTTTCTTCCAGAGACCAAAATGTTCAGTCAGAAGGAGAAAGCTCTTGCTGATTCTTACTACTACTCCATCTTCACTGGAAGAGGAGATAAAAAGTGCGGGTTATCAAATGTATTTCAACATCCAGTTTGTCTTCACTGCCAAAGTAGAAGGAAAAGTTGGGAAAATTCAACCGCGCTTTTGTCCATAAGCTCCATCTGCAGGCAGTAGGCATTCACACTGGCGTTGGTGGAGTTTACCGCTCTTCTGTTGAAAGCCATGAACTTCCGGTTTGTCGTCTAATGCATACCAACATTGTGTGAACTGTGAGCCTGGATGACACCACTCCTCTGGCATCCAGTCCCTCTGCTTTGCCCTTCATTACATCAATGCGTGGCCCAAATAGGACGGACTGAATGCATGGCCCAAATAGGACGGACTGACCGAGCAACCTGTCAGCCAGCTGACTGTCTGTCAACCGCATGTCTTCTGCATTCCCAGACACTAGTTGTGTTATTAGACGCGTTTACCAGACACTGGCAACTCTATTTCCATCCTACTTACATACACAGGCTATTACAGCCATGACACTCCGTTCCACACACAACTGGTGACGACTTCAGAAATGGCCTGCCATCACCTTGCTGTGTGACATGATAAGTCACAGTGCATGACACAAGGACAGTAAGTATAACTCCCACTTTTTACTGCATGCTTGCTGAAGTACTGCCAAATGTTTGCCCCATCACCAAGATCAAGTTGTATTCTCTTTTCAGCCATCAGACATTGCAAGGATTGGTCTGGTAACTGGTTGGTCAAGAGACACTAGACATGCACAATGGACTGCAGACTGACTTTCACTTCTTGTCCCTTCCACTGGTCCAAAACGGCAAAAGGAATGCCCCTGCTACAGTATGGTAATGGAGTATCATGTGTCTGTTTTATCAGAACGAGCTGACCACAGGGGAGTGATATGGCATGTAGGGATATCACATAAAAGTCTGTTAACGCTGGAATGTGTCTATGTAAACAAGAAGCGCTGTAGTACTGTTTAAATATTCATCTCCTGTTTGAAGTGCCATGATTTATGTCCCTCATAGCCCATAGCTGTGAAAATAAACCGAGGCACTGAGCCCAGAATCAACATAGCCGCTGTTTGATTTGGTTCAAATGTCCAGTCTGCTCCAACCGTCACATCTCTAGCAGAGAAAGGACGCAGGACTGATCACAATCTGGCATCCGCTCTGTATCACAAGCTGTAAAGTACCTGCATTTGACAACATGTTTGAGCCCTGCAAACACGCAAATGATTGTAATGACTCAGCAATCATTAGGGATTTGAGGAGAAATGAGCCAAACTGACGCAGGAGTACAGCTGTTATATAATTCTGTCAGCTCTTTGTGCAGCGTCAGGGGTTTGTTGCTTTACAATCAGGCTCTGATTCAGGTGTGAACTCTACTTGACCTTATGACTATGGGGGAGTGAAGGGCTTATCTAGAGGACAGCTGTTACCAAGCATGTGTTATCACTCCACTTCCTTTAAATGTTTGACACCATCATCAGCTAGCTTTGCGGTTCATCTTTAAATATGGGGAAGACCAAGCTCCTTTGAATGGACAGTGGTCAGTCCACTCCCTTTAGGATTTTGTCTTGAGACAGCAGGCAGAGAGGGAGACCCAGGAGAGGAGGTTGTTGTGGGATTTGATCAGCAGTGTGGTTCGATAAATGGGGCCTTAACCACCACATCATGTATGGACGCTGAAAATTGTCTAAATGTGTCTATTGGGTTTGCGTTTCTCCTCATCATCTCAAGTCGGCTTTACTGGATCTCCGAAGGCATCTGGATCATGGCCTCACAAGAAGCACAAGTTGCAGCATTAAGCATCTTCACATCTGAAGGCAATTTCTTGTTGCTATCAGGGGTGCATCAAAGATAAAATAAGACCTTCCCTGGAATCTTTTCTACTTGGGCAATTGCCCTAGGCTAAGAATAAGAAAGGCAGAGGTGTTGAGATGTGATTCAACACACTTCTGGCAGAGATAAGCTTGATGTACATTAAGGCCATTCTACAGTTTGTTACAAAGTATTCTGTCATACTTGACCTGAACCAAAACAACCACTATGCTGTATGCTACAGTGTCAGGTTTCAGTGTATTGTAGTTTTCACTTGCTGTTACAGTTTTCATCCATCTCCTGACTCTGCAGGCCTGTATGTGTTGCTGAAATGATTGCACTGCATACCTTGGATGACTGCTCTGTTCTTGCTGAAACACTACTCTGCAGCATGCAAACCTGTCTCATTATTATTAAACAAGCAATTGGATTAGCTGACCAGTCAGGACTCTGTAGTTGTTCCAGCCGGCAGACCCATGCGGTCGTCACGGTTTAAGATGTCCTCCTGACTTCCACCTCCATTTCAAGTTGATATCCCAACTTTATCTCTTCCATATGCTCTCTGTTAAACTATTCCAGTGTATTCCAACAGATTGTTTTTGCCCAGAGTAACTTGAACAGTGTGCTGCCAACAAAGGAGACAAGAAATGCATGCTGGGTGCGGTCATGCTCATGTGCACACTCAAAATGTGTGGGCTTACAAGGGAACGTGACAGCTCTTTGTATCACAGAGATATTCATCAGCAAGCCATCATGTCACAACATCAAATGTTGACAATGAATCCAAAGAAGCTTTCTGCTGGTCCTGCCAGACCTGGGGACGTCTGCTAGAGCGTGTGGAGTATTGGTTTACATTATAGGCAAATGTCATGCCTAAATGTTGCAAATGGACTGACCAATATGTAAAAGGACAATCTCTCACTTTCCCGGTTTTGTTTTAACCAGCTTGGGTGTCTGCGTGTTATTTGAGGGGGGGAAATAAATAAGGCAAATTATCCAGGCAAATCAAGCCTAGCTAATAGCTTACAGAGCTGACACCGGTGTCTGCTTGTGGTTTTCACAGAAAAGCCAATAGGAGAGTAGGCATGATTATGCTTCTTAGATCCTTTATGGGCAATATTAATGATAAATACTACTATTACTACTGCTAGGAAGAAGATTAAGAATTCAACATTCGTGGTTTTCTGAGAAACTCTGTGGTTCATGCTGTAAAAAGCCAATGTTACATGATGTCCCTGCTCAAACTGTACTGTGGTATAAAATGTACATTTGAAGGCATTCATTCAAGTCACAAATGACAAATTAGAATTTGATCCTCTATGCACATCCATAAAAATATTTTTACATTTAAATTTTTAAAAATCTTATTACACTTGGCCATTTGGCTTACAGGCATCCATACAGGTATGATTAAGAATGTTTTCATGTTGAAAAGATGTGGAGGATGGTTGTCCTAAATTCATCCATTGGTCTTTTTAAAATGAATCAGGTGATTGATAATGAAAAAAAGTTGTATTTGGAAACGTATTCAGTTCTAACTCTAAGTGTTAGTGATTTGATTTGATTTGTACTTAGAACCTATTCTTTGCTTCTGTAACAACCTAATTCCCCATCGAGGATCAATAAAGTTAAAGGTATTCATTAATGGAAATAATTTTGCATGTGGCAACAGACAGCTCAGACAGCAACACACTACCAAGAATTACGAGAGGAAGTGACATATGTGAAAACATTTCAATGTGTATACCGGAGACGTATTTTAATGCTAAGTGCAAATATAATCTAGCTACATGAGGTCCCTAGACACATTAAATGCCAGGTGTAAAGGGGGCCATATAGTGAAGAGAGAAAACAGCTGGAAAACAGGACTGAACTTTGCTGAACCAGTGAAATTGGGATGGCTAGCTTCCTTTATTTGATAGTCTGAATATGGTACGGCATTGAGGCCTGTGTGTGTATGTGTGAAGTGGAGAGAGTGGGGGCAGTAACTCTGCTATCAGCAAGGCAAACATTGCATTTGAAGCTTACATAAACAGCCAGCACATGAGTCACGATGACCATTCATTTTTAATGGCAGTGGTGACAAGGACATGCAGTGATGCAGAGAGGGGAGCACTGCTCAGGGTCCATGATGCAACAGAGTCAGTGTGGTGACCCACTGGGGATCCTACAGGACAGGTGGACCACTGAAATCAACTCAGAAGAAAACACTGAAACATTGAACACTCGTTGGTCATCTTACCCAATATCTGATGAAGATTGGTACCAAAATCGTCTCTGTGTCTCCGGTAGAGAGCTCTGCATGCTAACACTTCAGCATGCAGCATAACACATAATCATAGGCAAATAACCAAATAATCCAAAATTGGTATTGTTTTATATTCTATGGCCTATAAATTCAGAACTTCTGAAAAGAAAATATTAATCTTCATCATTAGTGAGGTACATTATGAATCAACAGCACAAAAACTTTAGCTCTCTTGCAAACTTTGCTCACTTTCTGTGTAATCAAAAGAAGTGAAGCTCGAAGTCCTGCAAGAGGAGAGATCCTGCCATTGAAAATGCATTCTCTTTGTCAAATTTTATTTGTATTTTACCAATCCCCTAAACAAGCCTGTCAGGTTGAGAGACCAGAGACTGTAAAAAAAGATGGACGTAGTGAGTGTGTTCACCCACTGGCTTCTGACGGGATGTTTTGAAGCCTAGAGATTGTTTTGCAGTCGTAAGTGGAAGTAGCAACTGAGGCCATAACCTCTTGTGGAAAAAATATACTGACTTTATATTTTTAGAGAGAAGCTGGGCTGTGGTCCCATTGACTTTCATGGTGCTGGGCCGGGTCTATTTGGATCCAGCCCCTAGTGGACATTAGAGGAACTGCCACATTGGCTTCAAAATTCACCCTTGGTTTTGGCTGCTTGATGCATCATTACAATGAACAAACCATCCAGGCTTAGAGCTGCTACAATTACTGAAAGTTTTTGTGTTTTGTGTCAAGTTATTCTTATTTAGTCTTCCATTGGGGACATTGGAAATGAGTGCTTTATGTAACATATGTGTTATCCTCTGGGGTCATGGACAGATGGACTGTTTTTTATAATGTATCTTATTTTCCAAATAAAATAAAATAAAATCAAATACAATGTATCAGGCGAAGTACTGAGTAAGTAGAGATACTAACAGAACCAACCAGAAAGCAGCAGAGCTTTCAACAGCAGAGTAGAGGAGATTAGATTTAACTAGAATTAATTAAAATGAATCAGTGCTGAGTAATGCCTTGCCTCCATTAGCTCTGTTCAGCCTGGCTGCGGCTAGCTGTTGTTTCACATTCTTTGCCTTGGTGTGCATCACCATAGCTAACCAGCAAGCCAAACAACAGCGGGTTTTTAAAGTAACAAGGCAACGGTAACAAATGTCACCTTGATTTGACCTGTAATTGTTGTACCTTGGCCCATCTGTGTAATTGATATATTGCATGGGACATATTTGAAAAACAGACCGGCAGATACAAAGGACTAAAATATATACATTTAAAATGTTTAGTGTTTTGTGAAGCACGCAAAAAAATAAAGTGACAAAAATTTTAAAATGTAAAATGTCTGATACGTAAAATGAATAAAGAACCAGAGGCCATGATAGTTGGACCAGATCCACCATGGCCAAGCCTCTCCCTCGTCTTCCGTCTCTAAGCTTTCTGGGTCAGAGAGGTCTCTCTCTCCTTCTCTATTTCATTGTTCTACTTTTTTCTACTTTCTCCCCCTCTCTTTCTCTCCAACTCTTTCTCTCTATTTACTCTCTACGTTCTATTTCTCTCTCTTGGTCTGCCCGTAGAATTCTATGAGGACTTCTGGGACACTATTTGTCAGGACTTGTTTTGCATTTTGTGGGAAAACGTTGAGGCAGGGGTGTTGCTGTTGAGCTGTCGACGGGCAGTTCTGGCTTTGGAGTGACTTAAAACCTGGGAGCCTGTTGGGGTGATGTGCTATGTGCACATTTGGGTAAGGCTTAGGGTAAGAGTTAGATTTGGGTTTAGGGTTTAGGGTTAGGGGTCAGAGATCTCCATATTTATCCTGTGGATGATCCTCTGGGGGTACATCCATCTGGGGCAGAAGGGTGGAGAGGATGACCTTGGCTGTTGGATATGTCTGTGTGGTTGTCTTTACTACACTGGTCATAGCTTTGGCCACATCCACCCTCCTGGTGCTGAGGTCATTGGTCCCAGAGTGTGTAGAATGATGTGGGAGGGTTCTCCCAGTGTTTCCTCTGTCAGCAGTCTCAGGGCAGACCGAGCGGTGGGACACCACAGCTTCCTCACTGCTCTCCCTGGAAACAGACTTCTCCCTCTCTCCCTCGTACAGTATTCTAAACCCTCCTTGACCAATTTGGTAAATTTTAGGGATTAAATAAAATCTTCAAAAAAGTGAATTATTCCCCCTCAATGATATAGTATACTCAATCACTTCCTCCCAGCTTCTTCCCTTTCAGAAGAGTCAATCGTGGCTTTAAGTCCCTGGGTGTTGAGGTTACTTGATCTTTCTCATGACTTTTCTCTAAGAACTTTGGTGTTTTGTTTGATAAATGTAAGCAAGCCATGGCCCAATGGTCCAACCTCCCACTATCTTGTGGGGAAGCTCAACCTCATCAAAATGATTGTGTTCTCCAAATTTCTCTATCCCTATTTTAATCAGAAAGTCCTTTTTCAACTTGCTTGAAAAAACACATGATCACTTTATTATGGGGGGATAAAGCACACAGGGTAATAAAAAAAATCCCTGCCGAAATCCTTCGGTGGCTTGCCCTTTCAATTTCTATTATTATTGGCCTTGTAACACACCAAACATTCTTGCTTGGGTCCAGAAGTGCTCACGGGAGGAGATGATATCCTGATTTCGGATGGAATTCGCTTCCACTCATCACTTGAAGCTGTAATTTGTGCTCCTCTGTCTTCTCTAGATAGTACATTTAGCACTAACATTGTAGTTCCCAACACAATTAAGATTTGGCCTGAGCTCGCGAGACATATCAGGCTTTGTGGAACTTGTTTGCTCCCCACTTAAAAGTAATTACTACTTTTCGCCCTCTCTCTCAGGCTCAACTTTTAGCCAGTGGTATGAAGGTATTAGGTCAATAAAGAACTTGTTCCCTGGTGATAAGTTTGCATAATTTACCTATCTCATGCTTATGAATTGCCAAAACCTCACTTCTACAGAAACCTCCAAAGCAGACATGTTCAGAAAATTGTTTGTGATTTTCCAGAATTACCCCCATATTACATTATTGATCAGATGAACCCTGGTTGTAGAGGCCTTATATTGCATCTGTACGATTAACAATGTTGCACCTTCACCCACCATCTACATCAAAAGAATATGGGACACTGATTTAGGGACAGAAATATCAGAATACCAATGGGAGGTACTTATTATAAATATCATTCCTGTACACCAGACACGGTCTGATTCAATTTAAAGTGGTGGTCCTCCAGGTTGCCTTTAATCGATAGCTGACAGTGGAGAGAGACAGGAAAGACTGGGGAAAAGAGAGGGAGTGACATGCCACAAAGGTCCCTGGCTGGACTAGAACCCAGAAAGTTGCAGTTACATGGTATGTGCCTAAGCCACCTGAGCCACCAGGAGGCCCATTTTCTCCCAAGCCCTATCTCTATCCTTTTCGGCTTCACCCCTGAGATTCTCTCCTTTCCTAACAAAGCCCATACTATTGTAGCGTTCATTGCTCTCCTAGCAAGATGTCCTATTCTCCGTCCATGGAAACACCAGTCTCTTCCACCTTTCTCCAGCTGGATTAAAGACATATATTGTAGCCTACATTGATCTGAACTACAGTGGACTGTCTCTTACCTGACATTGGTATCATCCCTTTCTTTAACCCACGTATACACTATACTGGAGAATATTGACTGAAAACAATTTTAAAAAAAGAGTTAAATGACAGGCCAAAGTGGTTCTGCCACAATAACATATACCTTATATAAACCACAGAGGGCAGATTATGTTAAATTAACCACATTTGGTTAACGTGTTGCTCTGGTCCTAGCACCATTGCCACCATTGGCCAATGTAGGAAACGGTTCAATGATATTAGGCAAAGAGCCAAACAGAAATTTGCAGCGAACCACAGGGACAGTTTGGCTACGATGAGGGGTCATCCACCAGCCAGTACCTGGCATCGACAGGAAGCGGCCGCCTCCACAATCCCTACTCCGCTGGTTGACAGTCACTCACACCATAGCCAGGGGTAGGTCTATATAGTTAGAATGAAAAATGTTATATCTTATTTTTTTCCTGCTTGAGGGAATCCATCAAATTGGCCAATTGTCACAGGGTGACTAGTGTGTGTGTGTGAGCTGATTGGTCAGCACACCTCTCTCTCTACATTCTGCACGTGTGTAATTATGCCACAGGTGTGGGTGGTTTGGGTCCCGTCTCAACTCATTTAGGCAGCAGCAGATAGCAGGGAAGAAAGCAGGCTGGAGCTGAGAGCTGAGTCCCAGGCAGGCAAGCAAAGCAGAGTGTCAGAGGAACACCGTTGGAGGAGCGCTGGTTAGAAGCTGACAGCTGAGAGGACATAGTGTCCAGAGTTCGGGGGGACAGCGCAAGCCAGAGGTGTTGACAGGACGTGTTGCTGTGGCCGACCAAGGGAACCAGGCGGCGACCACACCGAGGAGGCTGCCACAGTGCCGAGAGAGAGGACGCCTTGGAGGAAAGCGGAGAGGTGGGGACACGTTCCACCTCTCCTTCAGTTAAATACCTCTCTCGTACACTTGCCTGCACCAACGCATCAGACATATGCATCAGCTCTGCACTACATGGAAGAAGGCCTCTGCGATTTAGCACTTTTTACTGTTTTAATTATTTTTACAACTTCGGGGAGGGGGCTCATATTATGCGTCACCAGTAATACTGGACTATTTACAGTTTGGATCGGGTCTTATTTCCTTTGGATTGCTGTTTATTTTTGCAGTGACATATTTTCAATTATTAATTTACGTGAATTAGTGTTCTGTGTTGGACTCTTAGCGTGCTGTGGGTTATTTTGATTTTCTTCCCATCCAATTGTTGTATCCTAATATTTTCAGTCAAAATCAAAGACTGGTTTATGTAAAAGTGTACCACCCGGACGGACTTTTATAGTATCATTCTCAAGCTGCTGGTGCATCAGCTGATTGGAGCCACTTAAGGCAAGGACTCACCTGCATCAGCCA
>OMOV01093943.1:8182-19065 GCA_900312565.1 Beryx splendens
CCCTATACTTAAATATGTTAAGGTAGTGGTCCGCCAGTGGCCGGGGAGAGATAAAAAAAAAAAAAAACTTTAAGTACTTCCAGCCTTCTGCTACACACCTGCCACCAAGACTGACACTCAGGTGTCCAAAAGCTCCATTTGTGTATTAAAATAAGACCATTGTAAAGTGAAGTGTCACTGCTAACTGCTTTTCTGGTCTGAAAACCTCTTTTTCCAAGCTCACGACCAAATCACTGTCCCACGGTGTCACAACGTCTTCAAATTCAGCCCCACTGTAAAGCCACAGTGTGAAGACGGCCTCTGGTTCCACTGGCATCATAAAAGCAACATCAAAATAAAATAAAATGTGATCTTCTTAACATCTTGAAGGAATTGACTGTATTCATAACCGTCATCAGTCTGAAGCACTTTGACTTATTTCTGTAAAAATAGACCTTCCAGTTTATAGTGTCACAGCTGAATAACACAGAAAACTGGTAACTTGTCTGGAAGACAAGCGACCAGAAATCAATATCCATGGCAGGTTGTGAGGAATAAAGCAATGCTGCTAAGTGACAGCATGACACCAGCGCTTTGAACAGACCATGCCTGTCTTTACCGCTCTTAAACAAGTTTCTATGATATGGCTTCCGTGCCAGCATGTATAAAGCTGCACCGAGTGAAAATTTAGACTTAAGTGCAAGACAATGCGGAGAGTGACAGAAATGTAATCTTACTTGTAGAAGAGAGACTAAGACTTATGCATAAATGCAGGAGTTGTCAGCAGGTGGGTGAGTTACTGAGACAGACAGGCCGCACTTTGCAGGCGAGGAAGTATATTTTCACCTCAAGTCGATGCAAAGCTCAGAAAGGAGTTCCGCATTGGATTGTTATTTCGCTTTCACTGCAGAGATGAGGGTCGCTATGACTCAATCTGCTCTGGTGACTTATAAAATGCAACAGCATAAAAGTGACAACTTGGGCCATTGCAGTCCTCACTAAATTGGGCTGTAAGTCAAAATATAGTGGCCCACCCAACACCAATCATACGCAATCGGTTATTTTTTGACTGATTTATTGAGTCATATATTGATTGGCTTATATATTTATGGCTATCTGAAACAATGCTGAACATTTTTAAAGTGTGCAATGCTGTAAATATCAGCTATTTTTCTGTTGAATAATAAGCCTGGCCCCCTTTCACACCCCTGTAACACTTGTTTGGCACGACCGATTGCACATCAGTCCTCATAAGATTTCTATGATAATTCTCTAAAAATGATTAAAAACAATGGGAAAAACAAGCAACCAATTGTTAGAAATGGACAATGGAAATGGCTTGTTTATCAAAGTATATTGATTTCAGTTGTCCTTTGGATCTTACAACAACTAAAGATTGCATTTCCCCTGGCACCTTTACTCAGTTATTGAAATATACAACAATTCTGCTAGGTGTTATTGTTATACGTTGTTGTTATATAGAATTTGTATGATTATATATAATTCATATTTCAAAATGTTATATGTTATATATAACCTTGATAAAACTATAAAACTATTTTTTACTACTGCATGGTTTCTAGTATGGAATTCCTCAGTAATAAGGAATATCTTTACATGAAAATTACTTGCAAGATGCACAAAATCTCCAAAAATGACATATTGGCTCTGAGTTCCTATAACAGGACTATATAGCGTCTTGATGAAGTTTCAATCATGTTGTTATTAGGATAAAGACTACTGCAATTAATATTATTGTATTGTATTATTGTTGTATACTGTAGTCTTCTGCTGCTTTAAGGGGAATACCACTGAATTTCAACGTTGAAAACTGTATCTCTTTGCTTTAGGGCATTTCAGGCTGTAACAGTGATTGCTGCCATTAGCCAGACACAAGAAAAAGGAGTTTGTTCCATCTTGTAGATTATAAAGTCACGTGTGAAGCTAAATAAAAATGAATTGCAAAAGATGGAAACGTTGCCTGTGACAGCATCCTAAGTGTTTTTATATAGGCTATACTTTGGAGCAGATAGATTGCTTTATATGATGATATTTTGTATGAAACAGTTCATTTTAAATGGAGCATCCCCGGGCTGTACATCAGTATGACAACAGATTAGAGACTTGTTTCTCTGATTTCTAGTGTTGGGAGAAAATTGTTTATGGTCACAACCTAATTGGAATATCCTAGGCTGTAAAAATAATATATGAGAATTCTGAAATTGAGCAATATTACCTGTAAATAAAAGAAGATTGCTGTATTGGCAATTTCACAGAAGGCAACTGCAATTTGTCCTTTTGCATATCACAGCACTTTGGCAGTATTGGTGGGAACTGCAGATTTAATACCAGCCACCCTCTGGCTCACAGTTGGAACACACTCTCCTGCTGGTACAGGCAATTGAACCAACAACTTTTTGAGTTTTTTTCTTTAGTCTGCCTCTCTGCCTTCAGCTCTACCTGCCACTCCAAACTCCCACAGTAATTCTTTATATTCTTGCAAATGAAGAAAGAAAAACGATCTTAAGCTCCATATAATAAATTAAATTCCTTAGCACTGACTGAAACCCGGCTTAAACGTTACAAACTCGTTCCATTTAATGGGGCGTCTCCTCCTGGGTTTTCAAGCCACCATGCCCCGCAGGAATCCGAGAAAGATAAGGGGAATAGCATTAAAATATGATTTGAAATGAAGCATTATGCCTAAAACTAGCCATAGCTTCCCCTCCTGGCAATACAGTTACTCCAACCAGACAGCAGGCAATCCAGGATCCTTTACCTCGATTAGTATTTATAGACGTCCTGGTTTTTAATCACCCTTTATTCAACAATTTGCAGATTTCATTGCAGACAACCTATGGCAGAATTACTGTGCTTCATGATTTTAATATACAAACTGAGAAACCTGGTGTTTCTGTCTAAAGGGCCTTTGTTTCTCTCAGACTCTGCTGGTTTCACCCAATGTGTTTATGGACAGACTCACTGTCAGGAGCACACCTTATATTTAGTCCTCTCAAACCATTTTAATATCAAAGGCTTGACTATCTCTGGCAATTGCCTAGCTCGAGGTTAGGAATTTTTATCTTGATGTGACACACTTTATCAGCTCTAATTCGAAAACAACACAAAGACAGCCAATTAAGTCTGGAATGGCTCACAACTTTGCTCCCCCCGACTCTCTCCATTGCCTAAGCAGCCCTGTTGATAATAAATCAACAAAATACAACAGGAAATATCAGATTTCAGAGGTCCAATGCTACACTCTCTGCTATAGATGACACAGTTTGCATTCCAACCGAGACCAGAGAGTCTCAAACATTTTCCTTCCAATCCACTGCAGGAATTCTCCAAGCTGGTCCTGGCATCTAAACCTACTACTTTCCCTTTAAACCCCTTCCCGACGAAATGCCTCCCTACTCACTGCTATCTTTCTTCTGTCATTGTTGTTGATTCATTTGAAAAATCAGTTATGAGATCTCTGGATCCTGAAAATTTATGACCAATTTCCAATCTTCCATACTGCAAAACGTTATACCCCCAGCAGCCCACTACCAATTCCAGATAGCAATAACACAGCTAAAAAAAGAAAAAATTGCCTTGTATTTTAAATGTGAAAAGATGGATGACAAAAACGTTTCTTCTCCTCTGTGCCCAGACAAAGCAAAACAAAAATTGAGCTGTCCGTTTTGTCCTAAGCAGCAGAGAATTAAGTCACTTATCCGACCTCTCAGTTAATGTGTTTGACTTCAGAGTTAACCCAAAGCAATCTGGCAAAAATCTCGATGTTCTTCTTGATCCCAACTTTCAGTTTATCACTGTGCGGAAATATCCAAATGGGAATATATTCACCTTAGAAATATCTCCAGAGTTAGGCCCTTATTGTCCCCTACTTTACAAACTAAGATTAATTTACCCATGCTTTTGTTTCTTCCAGAATTGATTACTGCAATGAACCTCTGCAGTGCTGGAGGACGAGGGTGCGCTGCCCCCCCATTTGGAACAAGTCTCCTGTCAATGTCAGGGAATCAGACACTAGTATTTTAGCCCCGGCTTTAGACTCATTTGTTTAATGAGGCTTGTAATCTACAGGTACGTTAAGTCCAACAATACCAGCCACCCTCTCCCTTCCCAACCCTTCTTAACTGTGGAAAGTTGCTACTGGCTGCTCAAAAAATCGCTAGAGATACATACACATATATTTGCTACATACGAATATATTTGCTACACCGATTGAGAAGAAAGAGAGGGAGAGCTTGTTGACAGGTCCTGTCTCCTCACCCATTGGCTCACCCCCGGGCTTCAGTTGATTGGACAGCAGCTGTCCAATGAGATGGAAGCCTTGTGTGTTCGCTATGGCGAGATCAAAGATCTGCTGACAAGCTGCCCTGGTCTTCCTCGGCTCTGAGCGCCGGGAGGATCGACGCTGTGTGGGGGAAGTGCTGTGATCAGTTTCTTTGGGAGCCTGGTCCCAGGAAAATTTAGAAAATATGTTTTCCCACGACTAGAAACAGGTAGTGGTCTGTGTCGCTGAACAAACAAAATGAAAAGTAACGGCGTTGAAGTTAGGGTGGTGGATGGACAAAAACATTTGCCTTCAACGACAAATTCCAAATTCATGCCAAAAAGCTGTATACTGTCAGTAAAGTTTTCATTATTAGACTGTTTTTTATTTAACCATGACCAAAAACCTTTCCCTACCCAAAGTTTTAGTTGCCTAAACCACAGCGTAACCTTAACCCTAACCATAACCACAGTTGTCCTACATACCTAAACTTAATCGATGGCACATCTAATTCTTGGTATTGTTACATAATATTCATGGAGGGGAAATTTGTGTCAACAACATTGCAATGTGTGTTTTAGAATGGCTTGCCAGTTCATGTAGTACATATTGCTGATTTGGTACGTATCCAACTTGAAAATGATTTGCTCAAAAATATTACATGTATACACGCATTCGACTTTGGTTCTCATGATAATTTTCTCAGCTTTTTCATGCTTAATACACATGCACTTATTGAGTGATACATTTGAGTTGATGTTTTACATCAAACCAAACATTGCAATGTCAACCGCATACAAAAAAAATATAAGCAATTGTGTCCTGCCATTTCATTTTATGCACTGCAATCTAGCACAACCTGTTATTACAAACTGTTATTACAAAAACACTGTCACTTCCTCAGTGGTCCAATTTAGATGCATTACATTTTAATCTGATCACATCAAAATTCAAAATAATTGCACTGAATCACATCTTTCCTGTACCGAAAACCTTAGATTCATACTAATAGAGAATGAGTCTAAGGAGAGATTGACATTCCACCAGCCACACCCAACAGGCCGCTTCAGACATTTGCGTGAGAAGCTTCGCACACAAATCAGCTGCATTTTCTGCAGTTTCCACAGGCAGCACTTAGTTATTTAGGCTTAGTTCAGTTATTTCTTGTACATCTGGAGCTGACGCTGTTCCCTGGAGTGACGGGTGCATCGTGTGTCAACATGTCCAAGTTGCACAGACAAAGAGGGGTGTCAAGCCAACTGCCAGTTTTTGTTTTTGCGCAACAAGTTGGGCCTGTTGTCTCTGTTCTGTGAAGGCAATTGTTCAGGCCGCACATCGCCTGTCTGTTCAGTACAAACAGCGCTATCATGCCATCTCTCATCTCACCCCTTTTCACTTGAGCCTTCACTACTATCAGTACCATTTTGTTCTTAATGCGTGTGAGTAATCATATGTGTGAAATGAATTTTGATAGTGTTGGCAGTGTTGAGAGTCTCAGTGGGTAAATCCAGTGGTCACTCAGTTGTGCAGTAGTATGCTGGTAGAGGAGCAGGAAAGCCATTCACAATAACGCAATGCAGCTCATTGTATTTGGTATGGAGAAAATTCTTTTATTTCAAAGTCTTTTTTTTTTTTTTTTTTACAATTCTAATAATTCAGGCATTTAAAGCCCAAATATTAAGGAAAGTCATGGAAGGATGGATGCATTACATTTACATTACTGGAGTAATTTAATTTCAATCTCAACATCCAGTGGAGTTGTTCCTGCAGAATGCTCTGGTGTTGCCCCAGTGCCTCTCTCTCTCCCTCTCTCTCTCTCTTTCTCTCTCTCTCTCACACACACACGCACACACACACCCACACACACACAACCAAGCTTTGGCTTCATATCTTAGAATATGCAATTTCTTCTCTCGTTTAATCTGTTTTAATATCCTTTGTTGCTGTGTAAAGCATTTTGTGACAAACCTGTTTTGTTAAAACTGTGAAATAAATATGACTTGACTTCACTGAAAATAGGTATCTTTTTAGTCAAGATTACTCATTACATCTTGGTTTCAATTTCCTGAGGATCACAAAGACGGCTAATGTGTCTCTATGGCATCAATCAATGTTGGTCCTAATGAAAAACAATCAAAAACTGCATAGCTTGCTAGACCACAATATTAATCTTCTATTAACTTCCATGAATCTTTTTACTTTCTCTCTGTCATGTTCATATCACGTCACACCATACACATCAAGTGTAATGACGCAGTTTCCATTCCCTGCCTTCTTTTTCCAGGTGAGAGCATCACATAGAGATGATGTCTCACGCATGATTTTTCTGCTGGTTAGCCAGTGAAATTACATCAGGAAAAATGAAAGGAAGAAGACAATGACAGGAAGCCATTTCAGACTGAAAACATCAGCATCAGCAGAGAGAAGGCAAAGCGTGTGGCAAAGCTGTCTATTACAATGCTCTGTGAGAAGCTGATGAATCCCAGCAGGATCCAACTCAATCTGTAAATCATTCTCCCTCAAAATACTCATAATACGCCCTGAAAGCAAATCATTGATAATGACTTTACAGTGAATTGCAGCCATAAAGCTTCCCTGCTGACACTACAACACAATTTACACTGATGTGCAGCATGAAAACAGATTTTAAAAACTAATGCACTGAGAGACTGGTGTAAACAAAGGCCATGGTTAGGTTTGGAAAATATTGCAAATTCTGCTCCGTTCAGATGTATCAAAGAGTATAAAAACTGTTTTTTTTACTCTAACAGAGCTTTCCATGACCAGAGAAGCACAATAGCTCAGATAGCATCTAATATCAAACATATTCCTAGAAACATCTTCAAGAAAATGAACATAAAAGAAACAGAGAAATGAAAATATCTGCTCTTTCTCTCATTTTAATATTCAAGATTTTTTTCTTAAAAGGGGAAATAATCCTTATTATTACAGCTTCTACTAAATGGAAAGGAGTGCAGTGTATCTTGACTTGCAACGTGACAAGACAACAACTTAGTGCTGACTGCAATGCAATCACCACGTATTTGTGCAAGAAACGCGATGGCTGACTGTATTTCACATACAGTTGAAACTAAACAGTCTATAAGACATGATTGTGATATCTACAATATACTTCTGCTTTTGTTTGGCAATTTGGATAATTTTTCCATTTTAGCTTTGAAAATGTGCACAATTTTTGATTTCCTTTTTGGCTGACTGGCAAATAAGATAATGAAACCTGAAGGCAAATCAGCTCATACGGTCTACATGTAGTTACTGTATTTATAGAGTGATGCGGTTATCCCTATTTATTTGTCAGCAAAACTGAGACAATCCTATACAGACTAGGCTGTAAATATTTTATATTACATGTGTTAGACAAACAGGTTACACTCCTTCAAAAAATACAAGTATTGCTACCACTGAAGAAAAACAAGATTGAAGCTATAGCAGCACCTTTGAGACCCTTAATGTTACTTTTAAATGTGGGCACCAAGACAGTGTCCATAATTCTTGGTAGAGAGTTTTTATTTTGTTCCTCGTGTGTCAAGTATTTTTTCAGCTCCCATAACAATTCCTTACAGCGAGTTAACATGAAGACTAGAAGGGTCTCAAAGCATAACCAGATAAACTGGAGTAATTATTTTGCACAGCTGTGCTTTTGATCTTTGTGGTATTGACTGTGTTTATCTATAAATCAGTTTAGGACTAGATGTGTTAAGAAATCAGCGCAGCAGCTTCTCCTGCAGTTTGGACCAAAGCAAGTGGCAGGGTAGTCCACTATCTCTGCTGCATTTGCATATTGATCTTGAACTTCTCTCTGTGTCAGTTAGTATGCATGATAATAGGAGAATTGGAGGAAAAAGACACTGCTGAACTTTCTACATAGATGAAATTTAATTAATTATACCAGAACCTGGAGAACATTTTCCACTTGTAAATGTTTTAATAACCACTTTAACGATTCTTAATCATGTTATAGATTATTTTGCTAACACCAAAGCAATTTTTATAGATTATCATTTTACAATTTGCTTTTAACCCTGAACGTTAGTGTCAGTGGTCTTTGCCATTATGTGATCATTTTGTCAGAGTGGGTCCACCTAACCTCAGCAGAGTCGAGGGTGTACCATAAAGCTGATGAGAGTGGACTCTGAGAGAGTAAAATGATAATGCTGAAACAGTTTTGACCTTTGGGCAAACGCACATGGGCATTATAGATGCAGGGGAATATTTCTCCTGATTCCCTCGATGTAGCCTCGACTTAAATGTCAGGGCTTCACAGATGTCAGAGAAGTTCCCAGACTTCTATTGACCACAGATGACCCCGCTGTATCTGATTACAAAGGCGCTCAAATCTAGAGAGGCCCCTTTTCCAGGATAGATCTGGAACAGTAAAAACCAAACCTCAAAATGTCAATGCTACAAAACTCAAATGATAGGGGAGCAATGGGTCTACAAAATGTGATTTCAGTTTGTATGGCAGAGCTTTGCCTAGTCCTACTGCCAGTAAAATACATCTCAGCGGCTTGCCTCATACAGCATCAGTTAGTTGTGCAAAATCAGTTCCAAGGTAATTCTTACAAAAACTAATGTTAATGTTTTGAAGCTCTCAAAATTACAATTCAGCAGACTCATGCAGGTCAAAGTGTGGCAATGCTATTTACCAGCTCTTTGTTTTGGATTACTGTTGACATCACTGAGTGTCTTATGGTAATGAGCTTGCATAGCAGCAGGAGGTCTGTTACTTACAAAGAAATATCTGCACATCTATCTTTTTTGCCTGGGATCATAAAATGTTGAGGTTTCAGAAAAACATAAATCCATATAGAGTGCTTTATGAAGTGACCAACAATATAACAAGGATAATGCCCATGCCTCTTTGTCATCGCTTCAATACTTGTTCTATTACCAAATCAAGTTGCTGTTTAAGGGAAGAGGAGTCTGTAATTGGTCATTACAACGTTAAATCATGGTCTCCTTCATGGTCATTTAGTAATTTGAACCAATCTGCTGCACAGTAGCATGCTAACATGTGCAACCCCCTACTGTGAAAACCACTGGATTGATAACGGAAGTGTCCCTACATTTGCCTCTGAGTATCCCCTATAGAGTTAAGCATGTAAGAACAAAGCCTATACAGTATCTAACATTCATACAAAAGCCCCCTGTTGGCTAAAAAAAAAAAAAAAAAAAGCTAACGATGCCACTGAATGTTTTCTAACCTCCTTGGGGCATTTCTCTACTTCTCACGGCCTTTTAATTGCATGTTGTTACATCCCTTTACTTACAATCTTTTTCTAGTTTCACAATTAGTATTCCGGAATAGTCCAAAACTAGAACATGTATATTCATAAGGGCTGCAGGATTAATCAAATACAATTTTAAATTGTGATTTGAACATGTGCAATATCTAAACTGGTTACACAGATACACATCTTTTGGAGAAAGTGTGTGAAATATGCATGTGCAGGAGATGTTGAGCTGTTGACCAATTGGAAGCCTCCCTGCCAAGTTGTGAACCAATCAGAAGCCAATTATCAAGGGTATCAAACAGGTGGAGAGAGGAATGTATGCTGACAGAGAGGAAAGGAGAAGAAAGTCAATGGGAAAATGTTGGTGTGACCTTTCCTTTTCTTGGTTTATTGCAAGTTTTGCTCTCTATGTGTTTATTGTGTTTGTCCCCAGGTCGGGTACATTTGACAGGAAGAGGACTGTCTCTATCTACTGTACTTGTTTAGAGCATATTACATTACATTATATTATACTATATACTGTATGAACGAATGCACAGACAAATCCAGATGCTGTCCAGTCTCACAGCACATAGATGTGCAACATGAACTGTTACTGAAGTTACTGCAGTCCTGAAATAATCAGGATATCCACATCATTCACTCAATGTATTGTAAAGAATAGATCCACTCTATGGCTACGTAGGTTCGCTGTCTTTCATTATCATTGTAGCCTGTTAGCCAAAATGTTTCGTTAGCATTGCTCAAACTTAATAAATCCCATGCCTATTACACAAAAAAACTGCTTTAATCTATTTGTAATGAAAATATTCACTTGCAAAAATATTTTTTGTCACACGTAGATTAGCCACCACAGTTACAAACACACATTGTGATACACTGGTCGTGGTGAGAGAGAACAATTTTGTTAAAATTCGACAACCTTAATAAATTCTACAATTTTTGTACAAAAAACTGCTTCACTAGCTCAATCTAGTTGTAACTAAAATATTTTTTGGTACACAGATTGGCCACTGCAGCTGCAAAACTAGACCCTACACCAGGCGAACAAGCATCTGTGTTATGTTCACTTTTTGACCTTTTGGTAAGGTTTGCTGCGTCAAATTGAACCAGGACATTATTGGGATTTTTTGGAAAATACTTAACATATGTTGTCTCAATTCCAAACAATATATATAACGTATGGGGTTAATGTTTGCCATTTACCTCTGCTAAATCACATTTAGCAATGGAAGTGGCATTCATTTTTTCCCACGGTGCAGCCGAGGGCATCAGGTCAGTCAGTCAGTCAGCCAGTCAGTCAGTCAGTCAGTCAGTCAATCAGTCAGTCAGCCAGTCAGTCAGTCAGTCAGTCAGTCAGACTCGGA